>JAKZAP010000022.1:5175282-5377466 GCA_023053575.1 Branchinecta lynchi | reverse complement strand
AACAAGACGGGCCCAAAAATGACCAAGTTCGTTCAAGTAGTGTCGGACTGACTCGAGATTTGAATGGTGAGAGCCATATCCTCCTTTTGTGTATGAATACACAAAAAGTCGCGACAGCCCTGTTGCTGATATATATGCAAGAGGGCGAGTCGCGTCAAAACCAAAATCGACGGTGTAACAGTAAGATGGTTCGGCTTGCCTCCCTCCAATTGTAATGAAGGGAACTCTTCTTCCTGAGGTCTTCGCTTCTTCCACTTTCTGTCTCTTCCTTGGCCTTTCATCTAAGCTAGTACAGCTTCTTTTGGTTCCTGCTGAATATCTCATGTCTCCTTCTAGGTGATCATCCCCCTTAACTTCACTCTGATTGGCCCACTCTTTCGCTCCTTGATAGTACTCTTCTAATACCTCGTATATTTCCGTAGTTGAGATCAATGCCATGTTACTTTAAAAAAAAGAAAAACCTTTTTTTTTGTAGCTCCAGTACAAAGACTGATATTTGGAAACGAATTCCCCGACGTTATATACCCTGTCCTTCCGACAGACGCTCCACGCTCTGACAAAATAATTATGTTTCTAACCGACTTTCAACCACCTGTTTTGCATTAAAAAAAAACAAGAGGTAGAAGCTCATGTGACCCTTGCAAGTCTAGGTCTGGAGATGAAAGTCAGAATTTGCCAAATCATGGATTTAGAGTGATTAATAGTATACAATTTTATTAAAATTTTTGTTAAAGTTCACATATTTATATACTATAATACCTTACTGGGAAATCGGGCAATTTTTCTACAGGGAAACGGGGATATTTGAAGCTCTTTACTGTAGGTCTCCTGAACATAAACCTTCTTCCTGATCCATATTCTCGGCGTGCTAATGCCTTAACCAGTTGTCCACTTTGATGGCCTAGCAAGACAGCTGTCATAGCCTTCTCCAGTTGAAAATAAACCTGCTGAACTGATCCAAGGCCAAAGCAGGATAGCAAGTCGGTATACTCATTTCCCACACCTGGGGTATTCAAAATGAAGTTATTTGCCTTCAGCCGCGAATGTACGTCTTTAAATAAGGCTGTACAATTCGAACATTTTGATTTCAGCCAGCATCTGTTGGTCCATTGCCCCGTTTTGATCAGACATTTTATGTCCAACCATTCTCTCATCTTTAGCCAAACGTTGAACATCATCAAATCTAATAAGCTGTCTCCCATGATTAGGTCGTCCACTACCATCTCAAAATGAACGCAGCTTTCCAAGCTGTTTATATGAATTTCTCCGTTGGGTATTATTACGGAATCGTATAAGTCTGCATGAAATCCTGCTGGAACTTCTCGTCTAATTCGATGTGTTTCGTTGGTTTGCCAGTAAAAACGTCTGGACTGGGGATGTAGCCATAGACCGGCCGTCTTGTAATCTGAAAACTGCGCGAAGCTTCTATCCTCGAATGTCTCGGTGAGCAAAGCTAGCGTCGGCCTTACAAGTGATAGATCTGCACATTCCACTCGTGAAGCGTAGCTATTAGGGTCCATCCTGTATCCCAGAGATACTGGAAGGTGCGTCACTTGCCCATGGCTGTAGAGATGTCGTGGGCTGAAGTATCGGATCTCCTGAACAACGTTGCACAGAGACGGTTCCTCCAGAATGGGACTAAAGTACTCAATCTGTGATACGACTCTTCCACCCACACTCCTAGGTTTATGTATGAGAATAAACCTACCAGAGCGAAGTTGATACCCGGTTTGAGCGTCGTAACTCTCCCACAAAAGATCAGCATCGCATATAACATCCATATTTGAAAAAATATGAAAAAGAACTTTTTTTGAAATGTATAAAATCTTGTGAAAACTTCAGTACAAGACTGATATTTTTGAAACGAATTCCCCGACGTTATATAAGACTCTATTCCTCCGCCAGAACCATCCCGCGCCCCGACACAGAAAATTATTCATCAGCTTCTCTCCCAAAAAAATTATTCAGCCGTCCTAAAGAAAAAATCTGGTTCATTCCAGATACCAGATATCACCTGCTAAAAATCTTCCTTGGAAACAAGCAATTAATTATCCAGCTTCCCACAATAGGAAGATTATGTTTCTCCAAATGTTTCACTCAGCCTACCCCCAGCAACGCGATAATTAACCACAGCCGGAACACCTGTTACGCGCGTAACAAAAAAATGCTGCGGTTTCTGGACAGGACTAGAAAAAAAATTCGATAGAATAGGGTTAAGATGAAAAATTCGATAGGAAAAATAATTCGCTACGGAACACTACATATACCACTACTATCTAGTTTTACTCAAGTCTGAGCAATACCAGCATCGCCTCGGATCATCTAGGACAAATCAGTATTCTACCTTCCAAGTTTCAACCCAGTAGATCCACTCGTTTGGTCCCTAGACGTGCCACAAGATTTCCGCCCCCCCCCCCCCCTCCAACTCGCCCTACCGTGACCGAATCTGATTCGGACTCCTAAATGGATTATCTGAAGTACTTTCTCTTACCGCCTATTAAGTTTCATTCAAATCTGAGCATTTTCGGGAACTTTCGGTAACTCTCCCCCTCCCCCACCGTGGTCGGATCCAGTTCGAACTCTAAAATATGTCATCTATGGCATGTGATCTCTCTACACTCCAAGTTTCATTCGAATCGCTCCACTTGTTTGACCCCTATGCGAGCCACATCATTTCCGGGAGTCCCTTCCAACTCCCCTTGTTGTGGCTTAATAGCGACTCAGACCCATAAAAGTCGCTTATCTGACATGTCCTATTCCCGTTCATTAAGTTTCATTCATTCCTTCATTCATTAAATTTCGGATTCCAGTTTCACCCCCACCCCCTTCCCTCGCCTATACCCATCCGGATTCGATCCAGACGCCAAATAACAAATCAAGGCCGAATAAACTCGGTACTGTCCAACCCGCATCCCTTTCTGTCCATCCGATTGATACTGTGGATGTTACACTGCAGAACTTACAAACAGCGGACCACTTCCGAGTCCCACAAAGCTGGAAGTTGGTAAACGCATACTTCAACTACACAAGGTTCCTTGGTAGCCGTTATTTTGTAATTGAATTTACTCATGTCAAGACTTAGCATATATATCATTTAAAGCGACGAAAAGCCACTAAATATAATAATTACGATCCGCTAATCTATTGACCTTCAAAATCTGGTCCTGATGATGCAATCCGTTATTTACCTTTTCCTGCTTTGCGACGTTGCGACGTTTCGAAAAGTTCCAAAACTATTCCGACTGTAAAAGACCAGGCTAGGTCTTGAAGACCAGGATAGGTCTTGGCGACCGGAAGCGCAAGAACTACACCAAAACCAAGAATTTGCCACTGGTCTTAAGACCAAGATTCAAGACTACATCTCTGATACATTTCAAACGAAAAGCTTGTGTTGCGTCTCCAGAGCAAACTAACTCTCGAGAGTACCGCGCAAACTTTGAAAAAGTGACACAGAGTCAATCGCAGCGACACTAGCACCACTGGCGGGCCTGAATGTCCCTACTGAAACTCGATCAGTCGTTAACGAGCGCAAAATCAGACTTTTCTGCATCCGCCACTGCACGTCTGAACGGCTCGCTGAAGCTTCTCTCGCCAAGCGTGCTCTCCGGCGCGTCGACGGAGGCCCATTTTGGATGCATGGGAAGGATAGATTTTGAAATTACTCCCTAAAGTTAGTTTGCTCTGAGCCTCGTTTTTGTCGCAATAGCGCTGCCGCAACGCTGCTGCAGCACTTCTTTGCTTTTGCATAATATGCGCTTTTGGGTTCACTTTCTTCTTGATTGAAGCGGCAGCGCTGCAGCATCTTGCAGGGAAGCACGGACTTGGTCGGGGAGCAATTCCGTGATTCTCGAGAAGCGCTGCCGCCTTCCTCGGAAGCGCTGCAGTGCAAAAACAGATGTAGAAAGAATCAGTCCGGAATCGGCCGAAAAGTGGACCTGCAGCATGCAACAAAAACGAGGCTCTGGTCTCCGTCGGCGTCTCCTCAAATACAGCTTACGTAGCTCAGCGTCAGAGGCCCACGCTTCAATGTAAAAACAGCCTTAGAGATGTTATCTAGCCTGGAAATCGGTTTACACGGTTTAGGAAGTGAGTACCCCCCCCCCCTTCTTCTCCAGCCCACCTTGCACCTAGTCATATAACAAAGGTTAACTTCCGACATCGAAGTTGATTTCGGATTATAACTTTTCTCGAACAGGTATGTAATGCATATCTTCCTATGATGCACGGTCAGTTATTTTACGAAAACCTTCACACTGAAAGTTAGCGGTAGATATGAGAGGATGATATGAAGTCGTAGCAGCCTCCAGAGAGGATGATATGAAGTCAGCCTCCAGAGAGGATGACATGAAGTCATAACAGCCTCCAGAGAGGATGATATGAAGTCATCAACCTCCCAGAGAGGTTTTGTGCTATCCGCGAAGGCTATAACAGTTGACACACCTCCATCTCGGTTGATACCGGAATGACAACCTCGATGGCCATTTTAAAATATCAACCTAGCCTTCGGCTCGAATAGGTTATTTTCCATGACCGTCTAGGTGTTATTTTCCGATATCAACCTCGATGTCCAAAGCTAACCTTTTAATAGCTTTTATCGACCAGGTATGTAGTGTATAGCTCTTCCTATGTCGCACAGGTATTTATATCATGACAATGAGTTTTCTAGTTGATACCATGTCATATCAGCCTCTAGAGAGGATGATACGAAGCCATATCAACCTCCGTAGAAATTCATCAAGCACTTTTCCTCAAATACTGAAAAGTAGAACCTGACCTCCATAAAAGAAATAAAAGATATCACTTTCAGAAAGAAAAACAAAAAAAAACACTAAAATAATAAGAAAAACTTCTGAAAACGTTGCATTCCTAGCCAATCACCCTGGGCCATACCTTGTTACAATCACATTCCTAATGGAAATACAAGTTGCCAACTGAAACAACACTACCTGAACAACATATTAAGTGACAGTGATAAAGCTGACCTCCGAAAAATTTATTTTAAATATGGGAAATATCTCCTTGGAATCCCGTCCTGGTCAAGAAATAGACCTCTAGTGCGAAAATACGGTCTGCGGGAACCGGGAAACTGAAATGGCCGAACACTTCAAGCGGATGACTGCAGACAAGCCGTCTCACCACCCCTGGAGCGGCATTCTATTTTAGTATTTATCGAATTTGTTGTTGTTTTTGTATTTGGGTATGACTTTATTAGTTCCTTCTTTTTTTCTTTTCTTTGTTCTGTACTCCGTTTCATGCATTTGTAGCTGTTGTAGATGGGTTATAAATAAATACATACATACATACATACTTTCAGCTTATTTCCTCTACTCTCCAAAAGGCAGCTTTTGTGCAAATACCAGTCTTATTTCTTGATGTTGCTCTGATTAAATAGTCCGTTAATAAAACTTCAGTTTTGCCACTTTTTCTGATCGAATCTGTGACTTTTGGCTTGAAAAAATAATGGCAATCTGCCACCTACGAAACCTACCAACTATTAACGAGAATCTCGCTTTATCATTTTCATAACTATACGCCTCAACTTTTGTGCTTCATGTTTGCATTTATTGCAAACGGTCGCAGAGTTCTTGATCTTTCTGTCGAAGACACGAAAATGTATGACAAATCGCAGAATTCTACAACCGGTGGCAACACCGGTTTAAGGTTGTTTAATTCTATCTCTTAGAGCCCGCCTTGATAAATTCTATCTACCGAGCCCGCCGCTAGATGGCATCTGCTTCGACACAAATTAAAAAGATGGGTGTTGAATAAGGATTGTATCGTTATAAACTGAAATGCACGGGTCACAACAGTAGTCATTTTCACATTTCTATACATTTCACACACATTTATACAAAAGTAGCAAATAAGTACTACCAAGCAAAGAAGATTGAGTAGGCTAGTGGCTAAACAAAAATTCTGTCCGAAAAAGTTATAATAGTTAACATACCTCCATCTTGGTTATATCAGAATAAGAACCTTGGCGGCCATTTAAAAATATCAACCTCACCTTCGGCTCGGTAGATATTTTTCATAACCTACCTCGCCTTTCGCTCGGATAGGTTATTTTCAATGACCGTCTCGGTTTTATTTTCCGATACCAGCCTCGATGTCTGAAGTTAAACTTAAAACAACGAGACGGCCACTGAAAATAACCTATCCGAGCCGAAGGCGGGGCTGGTTACGAAAAGTATCTGTCGAGCCCAGCGAGGTTGATATTTTTGAATGGCCTTCGAGCTTGTTATCCCGATATTAACTGAGATGGAGGTATGTTAACTGTTATAACTTTTTCGAAGAGAATTTTTGTCTTCTTTGGTGGTACTTATTTGCTACTTTTATAGGGAGTTTTTGTTTAGTGAAATGGCAACCCTAGCCTACTGTAGAAATGTGAAAATGACAACTGTTGTGCAGAGAAGTCACGACTGGGTGGGGGGGGGGGACGCCCCCCCCAAAGCCGTCGGCCAGTCGGTAAAAAATACCGAGTCTGCGCAAAGCGCCGCGATTTTTCGTCAAAACAGTTGATTTCTTTTCATGAAAACAGTCGGTTTTTCTGAAAATTGGTCAATTTTTCTTCAAAATAGTCGGTTTTTCTGAAAATTGGTCAATTTTTCTTCAAAATAGTTGGTTTTTCTGAAAATTGGTCAATTTTTCTTCAAAATAGTCGGTTTTTCTGAAAATAAGTTGATTTTTCGGAAAATCAGTCGATTTTTTTCAAGAATGTAATTTTTATTGTTGAAAACAGTCGTTTTTTCTGCAGAAAAAGTCGGTAAAAATTAGCAGCCAGTCGGTAAATGCCTCGTCCCCCCCACCCCCCAAACATTTTGGCTAATAACGCCTCTGCTGTTTCTGTTTATAACAGTATGATCCTTACCCGACACCATTTTTTATTTGTGGCGCACAGATGCCATCTAGGGGCCGGCTCTTCGGTACATAGATACATAGAATACATAGAATTAATCAAGCTTAAATCGGTGATACCAGTGGTTGCAAAACTCTGCAATTTGTCATAGGCTACATTTTGATTTCTTCGACAAAGCGAGCAAGAACTCTGCAGCCGGTTCCTTACCAGTAAATACAAAAATGAAGCATAAAAGTTGAGGCGTATGATGAAGATGATAAAGCGAGATTTCTCGTTAATATTTGTTGAAAAAGACCTAGTTTCATAGGTGCTAAAACGTCATTGTTTTTACCGACCCAAAAGTCACAGGTTCCATCAGAAAAAGTGGCAACACTCGAGTTTTTGGGATCCCAAAACGTAAGTGGAGGGATACCTATGACATCGCAAAAATGTCCGTCTGTCTGTGAGCACGATAACGCTCGAAGGGAATGAGATATTCTGATGAAACCTGGTGTGAGGATTCATTGGATCAAGGGTAAGGTCAAGTTCATAGATGGGCTATGTAGCTCTGCATTCAGGGGTGGGCGAGGGGGTTCAAATTAAGGGACACACAAAATATTTTTAAACAGCTAATGTGATAGTCGATCATGGGGTAAGAAGGCATGTGAGCACGATAGTGAAAACCGTTTTCTCGCCGGACAAGTAGTTCGTCCGGAACCCGGCAAAACCCGGAAAAATGGTTAAAAGTAAAATATTCATTTGAAGTTGATTAAGTAGTTGATTTAGAGGTAAGAAGACATTCTGAAGACGGTGGTGAAAACCATTTTCTCGCCGAACAAGTAGTTTGTCCGGAATCCGGTGAAAGCCGGAAAGTTGGTTAAAAGTAAAAGTTTCATTTGAAGTTGATTAAATGTTCGATTGAGGGGTAAAAAAACATGCTGAACACGATGGTGAAAACCATTTTCTCGCCGGAAAACTAGTTCACCCGGAATCCGGCCAAAACCGGAAAATTTGTTAGAGCAAAAATTCGATTAGATGACAGATTAAGGGGTAAGAAGAGAGGCTGAGTCTGTATGACAATCATTTTTTACCCGGATATATAATTAGTCCGGAATCCGGTTGTAACCGGAACTTTTTTAAGTCAAACTTTTATTCAAAGTTG
The DNA here is from genome assembly GCA_023053575.1 of Branchinecta lynchi. Classification (NCBI taxonomy): domain Eukaryota; kingdom Metazoa; phylum Arthropoda; class Branchiopoda; order Anostraca; family Branchinectidae; genus Branchinecta; species Branchinecta lynchi. The sequence continues at coordinate 5,369,469 of JAKZAP010000022.1, read as the reverse complement.
ATTAGATGTTCGTTATAGGGATATGGGGATACGCTGGATTTGTTTCTGAACTTTCTTTTTCTGCTGGACTTTCGGGCAAAACCGGAAACTTGGCGGCAGAAGTAAAGCAGAAGTCTCGGTCAGTATCGTCAAAATAGATATGGCCTATAGAGGTATATCTGAACTTGATTTTCTCTGATCATTAGCCTGGCAAAGACTGGATCTGGCGAAGACAAGACCTGATTGTCTGAATCAAATATTAGATTTTTGGGATCCCATCGACACCTTTGGTCTTGTTATTAATGGACTGTTTAATCACAGCAAAGTCAAGATCAAAAGACTGTTGTAATTGCTGAATAGCTGCCTTTTGGAGAGTAGAGGAAAACAAGTTGAAATGTCTGAAGTAATGTTGTTTCAGTTGACAAGTTGCATTTTCAGTGGGAATGTGATTGTAAGAAGGTACGACCCAGGTTGGTTGGCTAGGAAACCAGCATTTTTTTTCTTCAGTTTTTGAACATTTTTCTACAATGTTTTTCAACATTTTTTCTACATTTTTTTTTTTTTTTCTGAAAGTGATGTCTCCTGTTTATTTTTTGGAGGTCAGGTTGTATTTTTCATAACTGAGGAAAATTGCTCGATGAACTTCTGCGGAGGTTGATACGGCTTCGTATCATCCTCTCTGGAGGCTGATACAACATCGTATCAACCTCCACAAAATCTATTGTCATAATATAACTACCTGGGGGACACAGGAACCCGATGAAATATATCTCAAAATAGTAGTACGAAGCTGTACGAAAAAGTAGCATGCAGTAATAGCTGATGCTACTACATGCTTCTATGTCAAGGCTACCGTGTTACTGCATTCTACTGCATGCTACTATTAGCAAGACTGGATGCTACTATAGTAAGACAGGATGCTATTGGATACTACTGCTTAAGATGGGCCCAGTCTGATACACATGAACTGATAGTATTCTTTACTGTTACATATGAATACATGCAACTTTTTCGTACAGCTATCATACAACTACGCAGGCTAACCATTTTTCATCGGGAAGATAAACATTACATATGTCTTCGGGAAAAGTTATATAGTCACGCCTTACAAAGGTGTTACATGAGGTTTGTTGTAATTTGGCAACATACAAAAAAAATAACACTGTTTTTCCCACGAGTAAATATGCCTAGAAAATTAATCGTACTACCTTCCAACGAAGTGAAGAATTTCAAAAAATACTTCTATCATAATTAGAATGATGATCATCCACTCCAGACGGATGTGATGCTTGTCTGTCAATTGATGAGAGAGGAGCTCGACGAGATCAGAGCAGTGACTAATTTTCTCGTTCATTACCTAGAAGAGGAAAACGTTGTCGTAAAATTAAAGCAGAACTGAAGCCTAAAACTATTCCATTATTTTCTTGCTCAAGAACAAGTGCTATCACAGGTCTGCCTATTTCCCTATTCTCTCTCCCTCTACAGTTGTTTTCGAACTCTGGCTCTCAAGCCAAACCAAAATCTTCCATGGATAGTCTTTTAAAGCTTAAAAAGTATAATTTTGCAGTTATACTTTTTATGCCTTTTATTTTATCCTTAGCTCCTTTTTGGAATTACAAGCTTCTGAACCTCTGCCTTTCACCATTGTTTTGTTCTGTACTTACGACTTTTTAGCGCTTTTCCGACCGAGCCGAGTTTTACCAGTCATGCAACGCAAACTCTTTGCACACTTATCTTTGAAAAGGGGAATGATGGCTTTCTCCCTGGGATTTTGAAATCAACGTCGCCGAGGTATATTATCGCAGTAGGAAATTTTGTTGGAAGGGCTTTAGAGTTTAGTAAGATTGAGGAAAGAGATAGAGCAAGTGCGCCGTATAAATTATAGTAGTGGTGATTGAATGCTGGTTGTATTTATGTATGTTGATTGTTACTGTATATGGCCATACGGCTTTCAAATACAGATTATCTTATCTTATATCGAGAAGCTTCAAAGCGTCATTTTAATTTTAGAAAACACGAGTTACGTTTTTGCAGATACCATGGTATCTGTTACCACGGTGACTGGATCTGCAATTATTCGTTTTTGCAGTTACCATTATAGCCTACTACGGTTGCTCTGCAAAAACGGACAATTGCCGGATTTGCGCTTTTAGAACTCATCCAAAGAGAGATACTGATGTCCACTGACATCTAGAGTGACATAACTTCTTTCCCACCAATTTGTCAAAAACTAGTCTCTCGTGTAAGTAAGTAAGCAAGTAATTTATTTATGACCCGCCATTTTGAAAAGGCGGAGTAAATGAAGAAAATAAAGAAAATAAACAAAACACATAAACACGCAGAAAAAGACACTTAATTTTCAATCTTCGGTCAGGAAGCAGTAGACGACGTGGTGCGCTGGTTGGGCCCTGTTGTCGATGATTTTTTAAAGCGATGAGGAAACATCCAAAAGGGTCACACTTGCATCTTGAGTTGTGAATTTCTCCGTCAATGTATGGTTATGACATAATTTCGACAAGTGGAGCAGGTGCTTCGCATATTTAAAATAACACGATCTCATCTTTTTAATCTCCTTCTTTCGCAGAACATGAGTGACGCCAGAACGAAATAGTATAGAAGGAGCGCAGATGGTGCTGTACAAATTTCCCAATGCTTTACGATTATAGCCCTCCCGGTTGGCTGTTAGTGATGATGAAGTGACATGCATTTTTCAGATACCGCGATTAGTTACCAGTCCGACAGTGTGTTACCACGGTAACTGAAAAAACGCAAATATGGTAGGTCATCAGGTCTATCTTCTGTTTTGGTTGGTTTTCCCACTTTTTAACGACGGCGAGTCCAGTTTTCAAATATTTTGCGTCCATTAATATTCCTTGAGCACAAGCTGACTTTGAAACATATGTTCAAATAAGGCATACAACGGATATGTCAACTACGATGCTTTGGCAGCGATATTTCGGCACTTCTCGACAAGGGTCCTCGTCAGGCTGTCAATCTTCAGGGTCAACTTCGGGGAGGGAAACAAACCTGCAGTCAAGAACCCTTGCCAAGAAGGGCCAAAATATCGCTGCCAAAGCATCAGAGCTGACATCTCTGTGGAGATGTAGACTTCTAAATTATATTCGAAAAAAAAACTGTTTATGGTTTATTGGTCACGGTACAAGTCTCTTGTGTAAAGTGCCATCTATGTACTATTATTAATTTCCGTGACACGGGGATGTGAACTGGTTAGATGAATTTGCCTTCGGGCGGGATCACTGTTCCTATGGACTTCTACCAGACCATTGTAGTGGTTTGCGAACTCTGTTCACAATCCCCTTGGCAGCTCAGATGGTAGAGCGACTGCCTTGTAAGCAGAGGGTCCTGGGTTCAATTACCGGTTGAGGAGCATTTTTGTCTATCAGTTCACTACTTATAAAATGACATCTCCATTTTATGCATTATTTGAATAGTTTGCGTCCAGGCACCGTACTAATGTACTTTTCCCCAATCGCCAAGTCAGTCCCCCCGAAGGTTTCGAACCACGTACGAGACGGGTGCTTACTGGCAAGTAAAATACTGGAAGGATGTAGGGCTTCAGTTGAGCTTTAACGCTGAAGTACGAGAAGCTAAACTTACCTTCGTCCTCTTATTGATATTCAGGTAATTGCACATTTTTCTATAAATGGGCTCCAGATGGTCCCGATCCCAGTAGAAATCGGGCGTGTCCAGTAAGTCCGACGACAAGTTGATGGAATGCCTCAGTCCGAAAAGTTCACCTTGTTTCTGCAGAACAGCATGGCGGGAAAGTTTGATTTCCCCGCCAACTTTCAAGTCGTCCGTCACATCTTCTATTGTGTTAATAAAGCGTTCCAGACTAGCTTCCCAGATGGCGAGTTTGACTGATTGTGCGATGGCGTTGGAAAAGGCGTATTTTTCTAATTCCGCCGGATTTTCGATGTTGAGGATGATCTCTCCTGATGCTGTGAGGCGAGTTTTCGCCCTGCAAGAATAAATTGGAATATATATATATATATATCTGTATTTGAAAGCGATTAAGCCATATACAGAAAAACAAAACAAACAACAATCTCAACTAACAAACAACCTCACATTCTTTACTTAATATCCTACCGACTTTCTGCTAAACTAATAACTTTTTCTACCATGTTGCCAAAACACACTATGGACCTAGCATTTGTAGACTTAAGGATACCTAGAAGTAGCTCATCCCCCCCATTCTGAAAAAGAGTACCCCTTATATTAGAAAGCTCCTCACACCTCAAGAGAACATGGCCCAGCCCCTCATCACTCGAATTACAAAAAGGACAAGGATACTGCGCTTCCGGACCACCACTTTTCCTTTTCCAAAAACTTTATCTTTTACCGATAACTGATAAGTAAAAAACAAATCTAATTCAGCCGGGTTTTCGGTATTGAGGATGATCTCTCCGGATGCTGTGAGGCGAGTTTTCACTCTACAAGAATAAAATCGAATATATTACATTATTTATCGACAATTAATAAGTCAAAAGTTTGTTTTAACAACGCGTTTCCACATTTTTTATCGTACAATCGACGATACTCTGCTTGATGTTCTTAGATAATGAGATTGGGTCGTTTCGTATCATAAGGCGGGGAGCGATGATGAATGTTAAAACAAACGAAACAGACTCCTGCAGGCTGTTCACCAGAACTAGGAGTGTAGTTCGGGACAATTTTATCGTGTGTATCGCAGACTATGCTCCTGCCCTGAACTGCCGGATGGTTAAAGGATACCTGAACAATGAAACCATACTTGAACACACCATGGAGAATTCATTTACAGACCGAAAAGTTCACAAAAACAGCGATAACACGGGGAATGCTTCCAGCATGGATTTTGTTCGAAAAATAGATATGCAGTTGACGAAATTAGTCTGGAGCCACTTTATTTTTGGTTTTGTTCATTCTGATTATTTTTAATTAATTTTACATTCCACTAACACCAGCAAAAACTGATTCCCCTCCGAATCTGAAAGGGAGTCCTTTTTGATGGTGGTGATGATAATCAGAGCATTCCCCGTCCGTGGGGACTCGCGAGAATACGGGGAGTGAGTCCCCGGGACAAACAAAAACGCGGGGACTCCTCAAGTGGAGTCCGCGGGGAACGGCGAGAGTACGCTTTTAGTCAAGAGTCGAATTCAGTAGTGGGTTTTTGATTGCCGATTAGTTCGGCGATAGCGTAGCCGTCTGACTTTTTGTCGCTTTCGACGTTCGCCGGAAGCCGATTGCCATTGCTTTATATCTTAATTTCTGTTTTTGTTCTGATCGGCTATCGTCTATCGCCTGAATTCCTGTCCATCGCCGATCGGCCAAGGACTCGCCGTTTGCCGTAGACGTTGGGATTTCGTTTGACGATTTGGCGTTTCTTTCAAAAATGGAGGGAAATGAGGATTATGTTCTTTATGTTCTGCGTTATGAGAACAGCCTCTTTGAGGTCCAACGTGAGTAGACATATCCAATGTACACAGACATATCCAATGCAACATATCCAATTTGCGCCCTTGAAAGGCGCTAGAAATTCATTTGTAAGTAAAACCCTTGAGACAAAAACAGTATCAGGCCCTTGGGGATCATTAATATATACCGTTTGGTCTACAGTCGGTTAAGATGCGCACTTTAAGGGTGATAAAGATAAATTTTCAAGCAAAACCCTTGTCGAACAAATGATCATGGCTTGTATGATCGTTTGATAAAAGTATCACGAAAAATGATAAAGGGCTCACGGGGATCATGAAAATGTTTATTTTGCTTAAAAGTATTTTTCTTACTTGGCGGTCAAGATTGGTCCTTTAAAGAATAGTCGGATTTTGAAAATGACGATTTCTAAGACAATCTTGTCGAATCCCTAATATTCCAGCCAAGTTTCATCGTCCTAGCACATCTGGAAGTACCTTAACTCGCGATCACCGGAATCTCGCCCCCCCCCCTGCAACTCCCCCACAGTACCCGGAGCAAATCCGGTTCTGTAAATCATTTATCCAGGGCATCTGTTTGTTATTCCCACAAAGTTCCATCCCGATCTCTCCAATCTAAGCCGGTAACGTATCTCCCCCCCACCGTCCGGTCCAGTCCGATTCCCCCTCCCTCCACTCGCCCCACGAATATCGGATCGAGACGATTTTGTATTTCCAAGTCAGTTTGATCGGGTCCCTGATATGCCTGCCAAGTTTCGTAGTGAAAATCCCCAAAACCGCCATTACCGGAATTCCGGGACCCCCCTCCCCCCGTATCCGAATCCAGCCCAATTGTGTAAACGATTTATCTAGAGCAGTGGTTGTTCTTCCCAGCACGTTGCACTCCGATCTCTCCATTCTACCGGTGTCTCGGGATTTCCGGTCTTACCCCCCCCCCCCCCCCCCCTCGAGCTCCCCATAGCTGTCGAATCCGGTCCGAACTTCAAGAGGGACATAAGAAATAAATTATCTATTTGGTTACTAAGTTTCATTCCAACCCGATCACCCGTTCGAAAGTTACACAGGACTAAATTTTCCCAATTGAGCCAGAGGCTGCAAGTGCCATAAAAATATCCCCACTTCATTTGAAGACATCCCACCCCTAAAGACCGACGGATGGGCGGACGAACACACTTCACGAAGTCATCGATATCCGTCACTAACGTTTTGGGATCCCAAAAATGGTTAAACATTGTGAGGTGCTTGTGCTTGTCATGTGAGAATTTGGTGTTACTGAGCTACAAGGTAAGCGTCTCGATGAGCTTGTAAACTTCGAAAACAAGACCGAAGGTTTCGACGGGATCCCCAAAAATCTAATATTTGATCCAGGCAATTGCGAACAAACTACCATAATACTTGTTCACAAAAAAAAAAAAAAAAAAGTTCACAAACGAATTCAGTATATCTTCTTGTCCGTATAAAGAACATCTAATCAACTTCAAGTAAGACTTTAACTTATAAAAGAAATCCAGTTTCAACCGGATCCCGAACGACCTATACCTCCCGGTAAAAAAAAAAAGATTGTCATATACAGATTCAGCGTATCTTCTTACCCCTAAATCTGTCATCTAATCAACTTCAAATAAAACTTTTGTTTTTAACAAATTTTCCGGTTTTGGCCTGATTCCGGGCGAACAAGTTGTCCGGGTAGAAAATACTTTTCACATAAGTGTTCAGCATGTCTTCTTACCTCTAAATCGAATATTTAATCAACTTCAAATAAAACTTTTGCTTTTAACAGACTTTCCGATTTTGGCCGGATTCCGGGCTAACTACTTGTCCGGCGAAAAAATGGTTTTGACCATCGTGTTCAGCATGTTTCCTTACCCCTAAATCGAACATCTAATCAACTTCAAATAAAACTTTTACTTTTAACAAACTTTCTGGTTTCGGCCCGATTCCGGGCGAACTACTTGTCCGATGACAAAATCGTTTTCACCATCGTGGTCAGCATGTCTTCCTACCCCATAATCGACTATCACATTATATGTTTAAAAATATTTCATTTTCCCCTTAATTTAAACCCCTTCCCCACCCCTAAATGTAGGGCTATAGAGCAAATCTACGAACTCGACCTTACTCTTGACCCAAACAACCCTCATACCAAGTTTCATCAAAATATCTCTTTCCCTTCGATAGTTATAGTGTGCACAGACGGACGGACGGACAGACACGATTTTGTGTGTCTTTGCCGACAGGACTGAACCAATTAGAGAGCAGTGCTATTTTAAAACTGATATCCGTTCTCATTTAGAATATGCTTCACCGGTTTGGCATTCTTCTCTTTCTGCAGAGCTCTCTGATTGCCTGGAAAATGTCCAAAAGAGAGCAGTGAGAATCATTCTGGGTGATCATAATATTTCATACGAAGAAGCTCTCATTAAACTTGACGTTCCTAAATTAAAAGAACGTAGAAATATTCTTTCAAATAAGTTCGGAGCTAAGATAATCTGTTGTCCCCAGATGACCCACCTATTCCCCCCTCCCCTCCCGTCTTCCGTGCGTCTGTCCGAGATGAATACTGGCAATCAATTTTATCCATATCCTGCTAATTCTTCTGCCCAGTTTTTACGTAGTTCCATCCCATCATTTATTTCTGGTAAAATCTTTGTAAGTTATTAGTTAACTTGTTTCGTGTCTGTGTATATCTTGTAAATTTGTATTCCACTTCTAGCTTTTAGCTATTTGGAATAAACTTGATTGATTGATTGTGTTATCAATATCCTTTCGACATGTATGGTAGTATCTTCTTCAATGTGTTCCTTTTCGGCAATGTCGTCGGTATACAATCTCCAACAATTCGTCGGTTCCCGACACTACATTCCATCTCATTATTTAAATTTCGTCGGCTTATGACAGACGGTCCTTTAAACTGACCGACAGAACAGATGCATTCGATCGTCCGTAACGCGTGTCAGGACTTGTCACGTGGCGTTATTTAGGGATCTCCAGTTGTCCCGGAGACATCCTTGTCAAGGAAAAGCCCGTCATTTCAACCTTTTGCCGCGGGGGGCGGGGGGATTCACAACTACGTGCATTTCCTTGCATATTTAGAATTTTTAAGTCGGAAAATTTGATATTGCTCCCACCCCCCCCCCCCCCCAATGATCTTCTGTAGGACCCAGATCTGCAGTACAGGAAAGGCGGGAGCGCTTTAAGTGAAACTTTCACCCATCACATATTCTAAATAATGTAAAAAAGATAAACAAATGTAGGACTCAAATTATTTACGGGACGGTCGCGAGCAAGTAAAAGTGTCCAATTACTGGGACTTCCCTGCAACTCCTCCCACCTCCCTTCAACTCCTCCCACATCTGTCGGCTGTCCCTTACCCCCCTTCAAACTCCCCTTGCTGTTGTCGGGTGTGGTTTGGACACATAAGTAGCAGATCCGGGGAACTTGCTCCTACCAGCCGTCAAGCTTCAGTAAACCTCAGATTGCCATTTTGCAACTTATGCATGTCACAGGATCCCGGATACCTCCTGACCCAATCCTCCACGGATGATTTGATAGCCTAGGTTGTAGAATCTTTGGTCGGATCGTCTATACGCCTGTCAAGTTTCATCGTCCTAGCTTATGCGCTAGTTCTGCCTTGCAAATTAGAAATATGTCTCATGTGCTAGTTCTCCCATACAAACTAGAAAAATCTTGGCCGACCAACAAGAGTCACACACCGACATCGAACACACACTACAGACCCTATATGGCACGTAGAGCCGAAGGTATGCTCAATAAAAAAAAATAGCGTAAGTTTGAAGTGAATACTTTTGATAGAGCCGTGATTCCAGTGCAACGTTTTATCACTCTTTTGGTTTGCTAGACTACTGACTGCATGGTACATTCTTGGTCTCATGTGACAAATGAACACAGAGAGCGAATGACGGATTCAAACATTTTAATCAGAAAAAACTCAAAACTGATACATCACAGTTCGTTTTTTCAAAGGTTCTATGATGCGTTTGCTGTAGATTTGCTTCGCGGCAACCGCTCGTTTTGTCGGTAAATTGAAAGTCTCTCGGTTAAATCTGGCCTTCCCCATGAAAATGGGCTAGTTTCGCCACTGTTGGTGTGTGAGTGTGCGGAACTGAATGCATGGTGAAGGGAGGTATTTGGTGAAAGAGAATATAATGAAAAATGGATGGTAAGGATGATGAAGGATGAATATTTTCTTATCTGTGAAAAAAAATTGGCGTTACTTTAGGCTGAGAATGGAGCATAGAACGAGATTTTATAACAGGAGGAGTGTTGGTAATTTCTATAATTTAGTTTACGTGTACAGTTTTTGTTGCCATGGCCATCAGGCTTTCTTGGTAATATATTCTATTCAATCCTATTAGTGTTTTTTTCTCAGTTTATATACCCTGCTGTGACATGTATAAACTGATTGGGCTATGTTTTTTTTTTGTTCGTTTATACATATGCCAAATTGATATTTGCACTTGTTGCCGCGTTCATTCTTTTTTGTCTTCTTGTTTTCCCTTGTTTTCTTTGCTTTTGTTTGTGATATGGTAATTTTTTACTGGAGTAAAATTGATTGATTGATTGATAACTAGCGCAAATCGTGCACATTTTATTTGATCTCTTTGAATATGAGGGTAAGTCCTCAATTTCTAGGGATGCAAATAGATAAGTAAATGAAGTTGCAATAACACTTATCGACCCGTATGAAGCAGAGCAATGGATACCACAGAAGAAAGCTGTAACAGACCGACAGAGGCAGGGACAGCTCAGCAGATATCAGTGACTGCCAGCTCTGTAGTGCCATCTACTTTTAACGCTGACAGTTCCAAAATGGTGATTCGCTGATGAACTGGAACATTTAAATTTTGCGCCAGGAATGTTTTGGCAAGATCATTAACTCAACATGGGTACTAAGAGGTTATCACAAATAAACAGAGGAAGAAGCAGAACGTTTTGAAGAAGAGACGATAATGAAGAGTGTACTTCCAGGTTTAATATTTCATGTACCTTCACGGAATCCAGATATCCTTTTCCAATCAAACAATCGTGTTTCCAATCAATCAGGCTTATCATATATTAAAGTTCCTGACCATAAAGGGAATTAAACAAATTGCAGAAACGGAGTGTTGATGAAGAGCCACTAAGATGTCCCCACAATTGAAAGCTTTAGAATACCACGAACAGTTGAGGGTACTGAAGCTTTCCAGCCTCTCATATCGACGTAAACGGGGCGACGTCCTGATGGTAAAAAAGCTGCTGAACTCCAACATTATCCCTGGGTTATTCGAGAGCTCCCGATCAAAGTCGACCAGAGGCCATTCCAAGAAGCTCCAACTGACTAGCTGTAAACGACGCGAGCGGCACAGTTTTTTCTCTGTATGGAGTGTACCACCCTGGAACAGCCTTTCCGAAAAAACTGTCAACGCTGCTACCCTGGATGGCTTCAAAAAAGGTGTGGACGAGGACTGGCGAAATGCTGAATGTCGGCTGCACTGGGATTCCAGTGAGCCGATGTGACAACAACATCTACCAACCAAGAAAAGTCGGCTACATTGGAGTGCCAGTGAGCCGATGTAACAACAACGGTCTATCAATCATGACGCCAACCAGCGAGAGACTCTATAGGAGGATCATACCACCTTATCTCGCTGGAAGTGGGATTTAAGGTAAGTTAAGGTAAGGTGAAAAAGGAGAAAAGAAAGAAATCAAACAGAACCAAAAAAGCCAAAATGCAAGCTTTTAAAAAAGCAAACTGGTGGAAAACGACAGAAAACCTGATTAGAGAAAACTAAAGAAAACAAAGGCCAGCCCGGCTGCCGATGCAAGAGAAAAGTATTTCAAGTCACTTGCTTCACCGATTAGACAAGTACTGACAAGACCGGTGCGATGCGTGGTTGGGGGCAAACCATTCGATCACTATTTGCTTGATTGAGATAAGTAAACCACTAGATCAAATAAGATCTAACAACACTCCGGATTTTGATGTATTCCGGTCGAATGTCGCTCTTGCAGGAAAAGCAAGTAAAGTGTCCTGCTCTGGTCATGCGTGTTTTCTCACCCTGTTTCAACACCCTAGTCGATTTGAGACGTAAATTTTGTTTGAACCAAAATCTTTCGGTTTTGGCCGGATTCCGGCCGGACTACTTGTCCGGCGCAAAAATAAACTTCAGGTTTAAACTCAGCATGTACTTTTACCCCTTTATCGAGTCTCACTTCCACAACAATTGTACTTTTGCCAAATTTCCGGTTTCGACCGGATTCCCGGCGAACTACTGGTCCGTCAAGAAAAAAAGTTCACGAACGAATTAAGGATGTCTCCTTACCCATGTCAAAACCTATATTTAACTTCAAATAAACTTGTACTTTTAACAAAAATGTATGGTTTGGGTTTGGATCCTAGATGTCCGAGGAGAAAATAAGTTTCAGATATGGATTTAGCATGTCCCCTTATCCTGTTTCGTTTTCTAACTTTTCTTTGTTTTTTAAGCACGGTACTGGAGCAAAGTTTCACGAAACCGAAGGTCTCACTTTTACAACAAAACTAATCTAGTATCGTATTAGTGGGTTGTTGCAGTCAAAGCCTAGCTTCATAATCGGTCTGTACGCGATGCTGACTCATATCCGTTTCGTTGTGTACTCATCCTAGTTACATCCATGGAGATGGGAGACACGATTTGGATTTTCTGGTACGAGTCTGAAGTCCAACCGGAAAAAAAAAATGTTTCAGCAAGTGCCGAAAAATCCAGGGAACATTTTGTATCAAATCAGCAAAACTCGAACCTCGTTATACCAAATTTCGCTCAGCCGTATAATGTAACAAATCACGGAGGGGGGGGGGGGGGATAAAGTCCTAGGCGGTACTGACAAAGTGTCAAAGTCCTTTGGAGGTGAGTTCTTGGGGAGGTGTATTCTCGGGTAGTATTCACCAGATTCCGGAACAATCGGAACGTAATAGGCAAAATAAGACCAGGTATCAAAGATGCGCCGAACACTTTCTGAGCCACAATGAGAATGTCTATATCTAAACTGGAAGTGATGAAATCTCTTATTTGAGATTATGAAATTGTCATGGCACATCCAGTACAGGGTTGCCACGGGTGGGGATTTATCCCGGAATTCCGGTTTTTATTTTTGTGATGGGGATTCGATGGGGATTCAGGGATTTCCGGGATTTTGCTCCAGGATTCCGAGATTTTCGTGGTGATTTCGAGATTATTGTCCGGTTGTAATGTGCAGTTAAAAAGTAATACAATTGTAATATTATCTTTCGGAATCTCAAAAAACAATTAATTCGAGTAACACACCGAGATTTTTTTCTCTACACATACCTCCAAGACGGATCCTTTTTATCTAATTTTTGCGATCCGAAAACGGTAGTAGTGGTACCTTCGACTTCGTCTTGTTTGTCCGTCTGTTAGCATGAGAACTCTCGACGGAGTTAAGCTTTTGTTCAACTTTGGTATAGGGATTCTTTGGGTCAAAGTACAGGTTGCAGGGGCTACGGTGCCCATCTAGGAACTTTATAAAGTTCCTAGATGGGCACCGTAGCCCCGTATTTAGGGATGGGGGGTTCAAACTAAGGGGCGAATATGTTTTTAAATGCTAATGAAATAGTCAACTTAGGGGTAAGCAAGGAGACATGCTGAATCCGTTTTTGAATTCTATTTTCTTGCCGGACAGTTTTTTCACCTAAAATTTGGAAAAAGTAAAAGTTTTTCGGAGGTCAATTAAAGATTCGATATTAGGGTAAAAATATGCGCCAAACCCATATCTGGAGTTTATTTTCTTCCTGGACAGGAAATCCGTCCGGAAATCCAGCAAAAAATACAAAATTTGGTTGAAAAGAAGGAGAATTCTCAAGCCTATCAGATTTTGTTTAGGATCTCAATCCGTAAATGTTCTTATATTTCTCAGTGGATCGGTAGTTTTACCGTATAGTTAGGAAGAAGCGGCATAAAAACACATAAAAGTTATCAGTAAAACTGATTAGGAGGTTGATAAACTGGAAACAGACACAATGAGAGAAATACCATACTTGTCCAGACTGTCCTTGGATGGACAGTCTGGCTAGAATCGTCTGGGGAAGTGTACGGATGAACCTATAATTTATTAAATGTTCTTTTAACTAACCTATCTCGAAAGGAGTCGGTCCATTACATTACACCTTTACGGGTTCTGGAAATCTCTCAGACCCGATTGTCTTTATCAGGAAGTCCAAAAAATATTCCCCTTTTGGGTCCCATCGAAAGCTATGCTCTTATTATCTACGATCGCATACTTTATGTGTCGGTGGATGCCCTACTGCCTGCTATAGAGGACGAAAGTACCCATTGATATAAATAAAACAGCAAAATGATGACGTCAAATGTTGTCCACTGGGCAAGTGAAACACTAGTATTGACGTGTGCGACGAAGCAGCCAAGTAAAACGCGCCTCAAATGTATGAAATGCAAGATAGACCGACTTCCATGCAAGAAATGAGCTTCAGGTAATAGCCAGTGTAGCAGTATGTTAACGCTCTGGTCTTGCTAGTTTGTGCCCTATACAAATGCGAGGACGTCAGAAAGTACAAATAACAGAAATGGGGATTTTTGTCCCCATTCCGGGATTTTTTCTCTCCAAATTTGGGGATTTTATTTTTGACTTGGTGGCAACCCTGATCCAGTATTGTGACAGACTTCGCCGCAGAACGAGCGTTATCACTAATTCTTATCTTGTTTAAAGGTAAATATACGAAAAATTCAGGGGGAAATTAGCAGATGGGAAGGCGAAGATTGATTTCTGATAGTAGACAAGTGAATTATTGGATCCATGCTGAGAACTGGGATTAAACTTTGTTCGAGGTTAGAACCATACAAGGCTTTGGGGTATACTCTCATTCTTGTCTCAACATGATCTATCACGCTGTTCACCATGTTCTTTAGGCCTGCCTAGAAAAACTATCTAAATCTGGAATTGTTTATACTGATCTGTGTTGCGTTGAAATAGTGACTGATCTTTCTTAATCTTTTTATACTGCATTGTCGCCTCGGTCATTTAGCGGGGGGTGACAAATAAAGTAACTGACCAAAACTATAGATATTACTAGACAGTTCTTCAAAAAGGGGAAAAGTTTGTGTAAGTTTATAGCGTGAAGAGCGATTTAAGGTAATCATTGATTTGGTGACACAAATGTTTTATTTTTATATAAAATAAAATAAAGAACGGTAATAAAAAGTATAGGCTATTATCAGCTTTACTATGTACAAATTTTGTATCTTATTATCCAAAATCTCCAGAGATTCACTTCACTTTGTGGCACGAAAAGCGATTTTAAGTATACTAAGTATAACTTTTTTTCTTTCTTTTTTTAATTCAAAACAAAAGAGAGAAAAATACACAGAATTTATCATGGCACTTTCAAAAAAAGGAAAAGATTCGGAAAGAATAAGTATATTATCAGCTTTTTTGTAAAAGTTTAGAATCTTAATACACAAAATCTCCAGTAGACTCGCTTCAAGCGTGAAGAAAGACTTAAGGTAATCGAGGTTAAAAAGTTAAAGTAAGCAAGGTAAAAGTGACACAACTGCTTGTTTTTCAGCCTCCCACCAACCACGATGTGTCAGTTTGACAGCTCAATTTCCCATCTGTTTCAGACGCATCTCAACAATGAACGCCACCAACCTTGCAGAAGAAAACCAGTTCGTCCTCAACACTGCCAAATTAGTCTACTCCCGCCTTCTTGAGAGTCCCCTCACCAACGACAATAAAGTCATCAACTTTCTCCACCCAAATGAGCTCATAGAGCGTGTGAATTTCAAAATACAAAAGTCGGGCCTCGACCAATCCGATCTCCTAAGATTAGTCGATGACGTAATGGAATACTCAGTGCATACGTCACACCCGATGTTTGTGAACCAGCTCTATCATGGCGTGGATCCTTACAGTCTGGCAGGGGCGTGGGTCACTGAAGCCCTCAACACCAATCAGCATACGTTTGAAGCAGCGCCATTCTTTATAGTTCTTGAACAGCTACTACTTAGGCAAGTAGGAATTTATCTTATTTTGCTTCCAAATTGTAGGCTTCGTGTTAAATAGATTTCTGGAGAATCTACTTGTTCGTAGAGGTGACATTTGAGATAGTCAACACATAATCACCAAGAACATAGCCCTCCGCCCACACACACACACATTTTGAAAGGTTTAAAGTTTAAATTAAAATCCAACTTATTTTTGTCCCATTTAACTGAATAAACTGAATTATTTGACCTCTGCAAAGGGATTTTTTATTTTCCACTATCTACTCTAGTTCTGACGCTCAGAACATCTGCGGCCGTCCCTACAAGAAAATTCTACTATGACGCACGAAATTTTAATCTCAACACATACGCTGCTTTTCAGTGGGCAGTGATGAGATTGAGATTGCTTAGTGCCTGAACAACAAGAAAAGTATAAATCTTTCTCGTAAGGCAGACAACAAAAATACAAGCGCATAGAGGTACCACTAATCACACGGAAATTCCACTATTTGAAAATAGATAATTCGTGAATAGCGGAACAACGAAGTAGCCCATTTTCAGCGGGTCTTCAAGACAACTTTAGCGAATAAGTGATGGGTAACTAGATTGTTCTATTCCAACCCTTTTCAGTTAAACTTTAAAGAACAAGTCGTAGCTACTTACGATAGTAATTCATTCTAATTCGGTAGCCTTTACATCCACTCTCGTTCCCGAGACTAGAGGCGTACTCTCGCCGTTCCCCGCGGACGAACAAAATCCATGTTGGAAGCATTCCCCGTGTTCTCGCTGTTTCTGTCCGAGTGGAGTGACTCCCTCTATTCTCGCCGTTCCCTTCGATTCCCCGAGGAGTCCTCTAGGAACGGCGAGAATATGCCTTAGGTGTATCCTATCTCCTCTATTACCATTGCACAGATTATCACGCTAGCCACATTTGTACTCTTTACGTATCAGGTTCCCGATCATTGTTTCTAAGAAGCTTATAGGTCCGAAGACCGGTTATGCAAAGTTTGCCTAGTCTGTCATCTAAGGCCAGGGACCAGGAAAGAGGCTAAAACAGCCCAAGTCTTCTGTAATTATCTGTAAGGATACCCAAGTTTTAAAGTAGTGTTACGGTGATGCCATCTGCATTCCGTACGTTTTCCTTATGCCGCCGCTAGGCAGCGTTACTCCCTTCCATTGCCTGTGTCTTTTATCTTTTATACCGTCGCGGCCACTCTTTCGTATTACTTATTAACTCTCTGGCCACGCCGGGTGTGAGTCACCTTCTTCTAAATACTTCTTTCCCGGTTCCCGGCCGGGTAACAGCTCTTTTCACTTAAAGATTGTTCTTTTGTAAGTACATCTATTAATAAAACCTTTTGTTTACTTACGGACCATAGGTCACTTCTATGAGTCTTTGTTAAGCTCCTTAGAGTGGGCTGGCCTGTAAGGCCTAGTGTATGATGGGTGGTTGATAACCTGTTTTGTGTTCGGTATGCAAACCATAGTGTGAATCGACCAGGGGAATCCATAATGAACCCGTGAAGTTCTGCACGTGTAGTAGGCCACCAACGCCCTAGGCCATCCTGACTCCGATGATTGTTTACCTGGACATTTACCATCTTATGTCCGGCTTACTACACCCCTCGCCATAACATCAGGTTTGAGAGTGCAAACTCCATATACAAATACAGTCATCGTAACAATGGTTTCAGAAGTGGGATTTGGATTTTTTCCCCGCACCATTGTCGTATCAATGATATAAGAAGTGGATTTTGGATTTTTTTTTTCCCCACACCATTGTCGTAACTATGGTACATGAAGTGGGTTTTTGGATTTTTTCCCCATTGCTTTATTATAATAATAGGTTAAAAGTAAATTTGCAATTTTTTTTTGTCGAAGAATGTAAAGTAAAATTTTCTGATTTTTTTTTCTTCGAAGAACGTAAAGTAAAAACTTTGGATTTTTTTTTTTCGAAGAACGTAAACTAAAATTTTTGGGAATTTGTTTATTGTTTGGAATAAATTATAGGTTTAATAGCAAGAATGGGGAATTATTATAAGATTTAAGGGGGAAAATAACTTAAAAATTAAATTTTGGTCGATTTACGCTTTGGTTTGTAGTACTGGACCTTTTTATCGTTTAGTTTTAAAGTAAGCGTTACCTTATGACAACTTAGGCCTAATATCCCCATTTTTCTTGAGGTATGCCCCAGATAAGTGAGGCAAGTCCTCTATTTATGAGTAAAAATATGGGTAATAATATTTTTATTTTGGGTAATTAAGGATATTTATTAGGTGAGGTTCCACTAATAGCATGATTGATGGGTCCATTAAGATTGCATTTGCCAGAAGTTTTGTAACTTCTTGAACTGGTTAATAGTTAGTATGACTGTTACATATTATTTTTTGATGAATATTTATGATATATTATTCCCTGATCAGGAATTTATCTTTCATGAATTATGTGGAGCATTTTCATAGGTATTTTTCACCAGTGGTTTTGTTGTCATCGTTGTTTGTGTTAGTCAGGAATCGCGACCTGAGCTAACAAATAGCCTCACAGATTAGAATTTTGTATGGAAATGGATGTTACGTCCATATTTTCCTGTTATGACAGGAATTATGACCTGTTCTGACATTACAGATGATGTTTATGAATGTGAATATAGTTTAGTGGTACGATTGTGTCCCCTATTTTTTTTTAGTCATCCTTCTTTGCTGCCAGTTTATCCGTTATGTTTACTTTATAACTGGGTTGGTTAGCTAAGTTGGAGACCCTCCCCCCCCTTGTATGCTTGTTGATATGGTATCAGTAGGCCTCACTTTTTTTTTAGTCAACCTACTTTCCTGGCAATGTATCCCTTATGTTTCCTTAATAAGTGGGTCGTTAGGTTAAGTTGGGAGACCCTTCCCCCCCTATAGGCATATTTATTGAGATGAATTGTGGTGCTATTAGGTCCCTGTGTTATTATGTTCCCCTCTCCCTGAGATATAGCACCACTGTTCTAAGACCTTTGTCAGAAGGCAAGAAGGTATTAGCCTTTATTATAAGGCTTTATTGAGAGATGATGAGTCACATTGTGACCATGCCCCTTCACGTAGTTTTATTATTCCCCCCTCCCCCTTACCTGATGGGCTATTCTCTTAATGATAGAGATTTGTATATGACATTGAAGTCATAGTGAGTGAACTAAAAAGTAATGTCATAGGTTAAGGACCATGTATCTTTCTATGAGGCTGTATGTTAAACAAACAATGAATAACCCATTTGTGTGAGATGTTTTTTTATATGATATGTAATATTCCAGTCATATTTCTTAGTTTTTTGACAAAAATATTCTTCAAGAATTAAAAATACCTCATAAAATGAGAGATTTATGTGGTAATAATTCACATTTGGTATTTAGGTTAGAAGAGTTGGAACCTCACATATTTTTTTTTACAAGTTGTCATATGGTAGTGTTTACTTTATTGGTTGTTGCCCCCATTGTATATTGGTCCCTGGTCAGTCTTCTCTTTTCTCTCATATTTTTTTTTTGAATCTCATTTGGGAGATTTCTCTTTGATATTTTTGTTTATTACATTGAATTAAATCTAAAAAGTAAGAAGTATTCTGATTATATTGAATAAGTTAAAGATATAAAGATAGTATCTAGCTTATTCATGATTCCAAACCGTGTTACCGGTCGGGGCCCTTTTGACTCCCCCCCGATCACCCCAAATATCATGGCGACTGAGGATCCACCCCCACCCTACTCGACCTTTCATTCTGAAGCACCTTCTTTGGCCCCATTAAACTCCTTCCAGCCCATTAATCCTCCAGCAAGAACTTCTGAGCCTTCTGCTCATTATTCCCAGTTTTCTGGCGTTTTTGCTCAGCCTTCAGCTGTCCTTTCACAGCCGCTTGTGACTAGCTCTCAGCTGCCAACGGTTTCGTCACAGCACTTAGCTGTCCCCACACACTCTTTGCCCAACCAAACAGTACCAGCTGACCCCTCAAACCACAAAGCTGACGAACCACCATGCCGACTCTACATCGCCACTCCACCCTCTTGTATTTCTCTAAACTTTAAAAATAATATATTTTAATTTGGGTCTAAGGTCAGATTTATGTAACATTTATGGTTAACTTTTAGCAGATGGATGCCAAAAGTTTGTTAATCTGGTGCTTAACTTTTAAGTCCGTGGGTCACGGACTCAATATGGAGGGGAGGTATGTTACGGTGATGCCATCTGCATTCCGTACGTTTTCCTTATGCCGCCGCTAGGCAGCGTTACTCCCTTCCATTGCCTGTGTCTTTTATCTTTTATACCGTCGCGGCCACTCTTTCGTATTACTTATTAACTCTCTGGCCACGCCGGGTGTGAGTCACCTTCTTCTAAATACTTCTTTCCCGGTTCCCGGCCGGGTAACAGCTCTTTTCACTTAAAGATTGTTCTTTTGTAAGTACATCTATTAATAAAACCTTTTGTTTACTTACGGACCATAGGTCACTTCTATGAGTCTTTGTTAAGCTCCTTAGAGTGGGCTGGCCTGTAAGGCCTAGTGTATGATGGGTGGTTGATAACCTGTTTTGTGTTCGGTATGCAAACCATAGTGTGAATCGACCAGGGGAATCCATAATGAACCCGTGAAGTTCTGCACGTGTAGTAGGCCACCAACGCCCTAGGCCATCCTGACTCCGATGATTGTTTACCTGGACATTTACCATCTTATGTCCGGCTTACTACACCCCTCGCCATAACATCAGGTTTGAGAGTGCAAACTCCATATACAAATACAGTCATCGTAACAGTAGTGAACAATCTCAGAACATCTTAGCGTAAACACAATGTAGTGCGACATGTCCTTTAAAGTTTAACTGAAAAGGGCTGGGACAGAACAATCTAGTTACCCGTACCTTATTCGCTTAAAGAGGCTTGAAGACCCGACGAAAACGCGTTACTTCGTTGCTCCGCTAATCACGAATAATCATTTCCCATTTAGTGGAATTTCCCTGTCTGATTATGTTACCTCCATGCGCTTATACATGTGTCGCATGCCTGACGAAAATGGTTTTCGAAAAATGAGTGTTCATGTAGTGAGCTACCTTCCGCAAGCTGATCACTGGCCACTGAAAAGCCGCGTTTGTATTGAGATTCAAATTTTCGGCGTCATAGTAGAATTGTGCGTTCTTAGGACGGCCGTATATATTCTGAACGTCATACTAGTGCCAATAGTGAAAAATAAAAAAATCCCTTGACTCCAAATATTGCACTGTATTTAATCAAATGGTACAAAAATAAGTTGGCGTTTCATTTGAATTTTAAAGGTTCAGTAATAACTGCAGTTTCTGCATTCCAGTTCAAACTCTCCGGAAGAAAAAACAATCAGCTCCTATGCATTACGTCTCGCATTGCCTCTACTGCGAAAACACGCTACCTATTACGCGCAATTTTGGCTAACGTCGCCCAACAACGTTGTCTCCGATTACTTTGTAGCCTACAGTCCATACCTCCGACTGAACCAATCAAAAACGGTGCGAGATGCGGCTCTTAAATGTGAAAAGAATCCCAACAGGAAATCATACCTGGCTTGAGAGCAAAAGCATGAAAACCACTGAAGAGCTGAGCGCACAAAGGTGGTAACTCGCATTTTTTGACAAATACATTTTTGCCCTCTTTTTCCCTGTGCTATCAGAATCTTTGCGAGATAACCCCCTACTGAGATGCTCAGCGGACAAAAATATAACTAGCTTTTGATATACCAACTTCCCAAACTTTAAAAGTGATTATGTCGAAACTAGCAAAAAGTGAGTTTTCACCTTTGTGCGATCAGCTACCCAATTGTAAAAGGAAAATTGAAAATAGGCGGACTAGCGATGGCACTTGTTGTTGAGAAGGAAATAATGGAATGGTGTCAGGTTTAAGTTCTGCTTTAACGAACGGACACCTGGAGACAGTGTGGGAACGACCATCAACATCCGAGGAAGGCACCACGAGCTTAAGTTACCTACTCTGAACATGGGGAGGCAATGACAAAAATCACAGCGCAAGGGTCGACAGAAGTTGTGTCGAATGATCGACCACACTGATGATCCGTGCCCTCTTACGCTCGCCAATTCAATTCAAAGTAAGTAATAAGTAAGTATGTAATTTATTTATAACCCGCCGTTTTCAGAAAGCGGAGTAAATGAAGAAAATAAATAAAACACATAAACATACACAAAAAGACACTTAATTTCAATCGTCGGCCAGGAAGCAGTGTAGAAGGTCGTGCGCTGGTTGGGTTCTGTTGTCAATGATTTTTGATAGCGACGAAGAAACATCCAAAACGGTAACACTTGCATCTTGAATTTTGAACTTCTCCGTCAAAGTATGGTTATGGCATAATTCGACAAGTGGAGCAGGGGCTTTGCATATTTAAAATAACATGATCTCATCTTTTTTATCTCCTTCTTTCGCAGAACATGAGTGACACTATTCTATGCTGTGAATACTCTAATTAATAAATTAACTGTAAATATACTGATTGTAAATTGTAAATTGCATATTTCCTAAATTTCCTTTCCAAGAGTTTTATACTTGATCAGTTGTTAAAGCGTATCACGATCTGATACTGGCTTGCAATTTAGAGAAGTTATTCAGAAAATTAAAGGTTAAAATTTATAACATAAATAGAAAGAAGACAATGTTTATTTTTAGGGAAGTTCGTTCAATCATAGGATGGGAACACGGAGACGGCATCTTTGCGCCAGGCGGAAGCATCAGCAACATGTACGCCATGGTTCTCGCGCGGCATAAACTCTTCCCCGACGCCAAACGGCAAGGCATCGGCATCTGCGGCCATCTCGTCGCCTTCACATCCGACGAAGCGCATTATTCCATCCAAAAATCGGCCAACTGGATTGGTTTAGGCACTGACAACGTCATCTCGGTAAAGACCAATGAGATGGGACAGATGATTCCAGCAGAGCTCGAATTCGCGATCCTAAAGGCGAAATCGCAAGGCGCGCGGCCGTTTTTCTTGAACGCGACGGCCGGGACGACCGTTTTCGGCGCGGACGACCCGTTTACAGAAATTGCAAGGATTTGCAAGAAGCATAATATGTGGATGCATGTAGATGGGGCCTGGGGTGGTAGCGCTCTTCTGTCGAAAAAATACAGACACCCAGGACTAGATGGCGCCGATTTAGCAGATTCCTTTGCGTGGAATCCACACAAGCTTTTAGGTAAGTACCATTCAATCATGTCGTCATTCAGTCCGAGCGGCTTAACAAGAAAGGGAAGATAAATAACGTAAATTTATATTATTTTATTATTATGATAAATTTTTACTCTCCTGCTTCTATTTCAAAATGAAGTCCGCTTCGGCACCGAGAAAGACTTCTTGCGCTTTTTGCTGTTTTTTCAGATACTGGGCCGCTCCAAGCTTTTCTCACTCTCATCTACTCTACACTCTAGATCAAGGTTCTCAACCATCATCACGCTACGTAAGAAAGGAAGTGAAACTCAACAAGAAGAAAGAGAACTAAACCTTTAGGCAGTCGTAACCTATCAACCAGAAAACTGGACTTCGACTAGATGTATTTGTGGGATGTTTTTACGCCCTAACGCCCTGTGACCACCAGGCACCACCAATT
This sequence comes from Branchinecta lynchi, assembly GCA_023053575.1. Lineage (NCBI taxonomy): Eukaryota > Metazoa > Arthropoda > Branchiopoda > Anostraca > Branchinectidae > Branchinecta > Branchinecta lynchi. The sequence goes on along the minus strand of JAKZAP010000022.1, from coordinate 5,346,451 downwards.
TTGACAGACCAGAGCCGAAATTCGCTCTAAAAATTTTCTTTTGGGGTGAAACGGTTTGATTGGCGGGCAAGGTGAAAGTCGCACTTCTATTTATCTTTTCGGCCTATAGATACCAGAAACTTTGACTAACGTACAGCAAAAGTCTCTCCATTCTTGTCCCGAAAGAGCACTTATCCCTGCATCCGAAGCTTCTGCAGCATCACATATCTACAACACTGAATTGACAATCCGGTATGGGCCTTCGCAAAAACGACGGTATACGAGGTCTCCAGTATTTGCTCCCAGTATTTGCTTCCAATATTTGCTGAACTCGATCGCAGACCTAATCTGGCTCCTGCGAGTAGCAGAGAGATAGATGTTCAAATCATTAGCTGGGTTCTTCACCGGCAGCAGTACTCACTAGTGGTCTCTACTTTCTCCTATAAGCCGTTTCTGGATTCAGTGGTAACACTCCCTAGTGTGCCCTTAGTGCCGGTTGTCAGACTCACCACTGTCTGATTTTACTCACGAGAACCTGACGGGGAGGCAGGTTCTGGCAAGAAGTCAGAGGAAGATCTCCATGCTGAACTCGATCGCAGACCTAATCTGGCTCCTGCGAGCAGCAGAGACACAGGTTGAAATCAAATCGCTTCATTGTCTTGATGAACTAGAGTGCAGCATTCCCTTTCTTCACGAGGTTGCAAACATGGTCACTGAATTTGCAATCTTCGGTGAAAGTGAACGCTAGGTCTAAATAGTTTTTTATTTATTTTTTTTCGTTCTTCACCGCATGAGTAGTGATTAGTGGTCTCTACTTTCTCCAATAAGCCGTTTCTTATTCAGTGGTAACACTCCCTAGTGTGCCATGAAGTGCCATATTCCACTGTCTGGCTTTACCAGTCGGAGGGAGATCAAAAACTCCATATAGAGAAAACACAAGATACCAGTGAAGAAACTACTGCAGTTGCAACGAATGCGCCTATTTCGAAATTCCACAAAGTCATTGGAAATGGAGCTTTAGAAACGAGTAGCAGAATATTGGAATCATCTCGCAGAAAGCGTTGTCAATGCCGAAAATATCAACCAATTCAAAGCAGGTGTCGACTACCAACTGGCTGAAATTCAATTTAGTGTATAAAGTCTCCCAAAAAATTTATAGTGGCGAAAGCCTAATTATTGCAATTATATTATTATTGTTCTATCTCGCTTGTATTCGCTGACCCAACTGTAATCTTTTCTTAGGTGCCTCTCTTCAATGCTCCCTCTTCCTCACCCAACATGAAGGTCTTCTCAGCGACTGCAACAGTGCGCGCGCCGCCTATTTATTCCAGCCTGACAAATTCTACGATACACAATACGACACAGGGGACAAGTCGATACAGTGTGGACGCAAGGTGGATGTACTGAAGTTGTGGCTCATGTGGAAAGCCAGAGGAACAGACGGACTCGAGGCGCTGGTAGACAACGCGTATGACCAGGCTAGATATTTCAAGGTGCGTGACTAGGAAAGCTAGACTGCTTCACCATTTATTCCTCAGTGTTCACCGCCAGCCCGCAACACGATTTATTCCAATCAATAGGTGCACTCCTTGGTCCAATCTTCCAAGACCATTCCGCCAAGCAGTTTTAGATTCATTTTCAAGCTGTTCTTAAGCGGAACAGGCAGGCTAGATATAGCGACACTGACTGGCACAGAAACTAACTTGAATATTTATTCAAACAATGTTTACAACGGATACGTCAGCTATGATTCTTCATCAGTGATATTTCGGCCCTTCTTGGCAAGGGTCCTCGTCAGACTGTCAATGCTCTGGTTCAACTTCGGGGAAGGAAACAAATCTGTAACCGAGGACCCTTGCCAAGAAGGGCCGAAATATCGCTGATGAAGAATCATAGCTGACGTATCCGTTGTAAACATTGTTTGAATAAATATTTCAAAATCAGCTTGGGCTCAAGGAATATCTAACTTGAACACTGAGCCATGTCCAAATTTGACTACCATCCCTACTATTGCCAATCCGTTCAACTCTTGTTGAGAGATTAGTAGTGACAAGTGAGTCAGTAATAAGGCTCCATTACCGCGTTGTCGGGATTCACAGACGCTCGACAAATCGACATAATCAACATGTTTTATACATGGGATTTAGACGTTCTTTCATGTCACTGAAGGCTCAAATACGAAACTTTAACTCCTCAACGCCCAACGCTCTGCTAAGAAACTACTAATTCCACCGAGCAAATGCTCGAGGTCAAGCACATTGCACGTTCGTTTTATAAAATTTATTTTTCACCCTTTTCCAAATTGGGTGACGTAGAGGTGAAAGCCTTCTTATTGCAATTATATTATTATTATTATTATTATTATTAACATATTTATTGGTTCCCGTTCGTTACCAAATTCGGGCAATCACCGGATCTTTGTGTCTTCAACCGTTTCACCGAATTCGGTTCAAATCACATCAGTTACTATTAATGACTGGACAAAACAATCGTCAGTTCAAAAGAAGGGAAGTCCTTCATGTTTCTTGCTTAGCTCCCTGACACAGATCCTGAACATCCTAATTTTGAATTCGGTCAATCACCAGACCTTTGTGTCTGGAACCGTTTCACCGAATTCGGCTCAAATCACGTCATTTACTACTCATGACTGGATGAAACAATCTAAGCTCAAAAGAAGGGAAGTCTTTCGTGTGTCTTGCTTAGCTCCCTGACCACAGACCGTGAACATCGTAATTTCGATTCTAACTCCTCTATGGATTGACAACCTGCCTGTACTAATCCGACTCGTTCATTTGTTAATTATTGTGGTATTAACCCCTATGTAACGGGCCATGGAGCTTTGTAGGGGTCGAAATTATTTTTTTCCGTTATTTTGATTTTAATAAATCTGAACTGAACTGAACTGAGTTCGAAAAAAGTCAAACCAAGGGCCCCTGATTTTTCGGCCACCACTCGCGATATCTAATATGTCATTCCCAATTCCAAGAAGAAACAATTTTTTTAAACGCAAACGAGTTCGAGTCCAATACTCCTACAGCGCTGATAACGCTCACCTGACTTACAGACGAAAGGGTGTCGAATCTACTGCAGTCTTAATGGCAAATCTGCCGAACATTTACAGAGAACAAGAGCAAGTAGAATGCGAAGGGCCCATAATTTGTCAACCATCGCCTCGAATTCCCAAGCGCATGTTGATTTAGGAATCCGGCCGCTATCGTCAGCACAGAAAGAGAAACTGTTACAGATTCGTTGACCTGGACCAAACAGATGACTTCGGAAAACAGGACAAGCAAGAGTGAGGACACCACTTCAGCAATGACTTAATCCAATGCTGGCGGTTGGTAGCTACTAATACTGCAACGTTGGGATTGATAGCGAGCGCTAGCGAGAGGAAATGATGGAGGGCGTGCTTCCATCTTGTTCGGATCTTTCACTTCCGCAGGGGCTCTTACAGCCTGCAGAGACGTAAGCTATCCGAACGGACGTCTTTGTTAACATACTGAGCACCTTCACCCGGTGACTTGCGTGAAACACGCGACTTGCAAAAGTAGAGAGCAGATCTTCACTACAAGCATTCCTTCAGACCGAACTGACGGCGATTCTAATTTACTGCACTAAACGGGTGTCAGCAGAGAATCATTCTAGTGACGCCTGCCCTTCTTGGCAAGAGCCCTCTTGCGCTTCTAGCTAGAAAACGAGCCTTCTATCAGTCGCTAGCTGAAATATTGCTAGAATAAATCCCTCCCGACTCTATATAGTCGGGAGACTATATTTCGCCAAAAGTGAAGAACTAAGAGCTTCACTTTTGGCGAAATGCAGTAAACTCTCTGATCCTTCTCTGAGATGTTTGTACGACAGCGATAGGAAAGCTTTTGAAATATTAGTTGCATTTTTTACTTGAATTCCAGTTCTCCGTTCTCGCTTCTAAATTCTCGTACAAATTACCGTTTTTGATCCTCTGACTTCTCCATTCTCGCTTTTGACAAAAACACTACTTTGGCAGCTCGTCCGTAACCCGGTATACGTGTTTATGCATACTGAACACCCGTACTCTATTGACCAATCAGGGAGGAGAACGGAGAGAGGAGAATCGAGAATTCACCCTCCGAGCTACTTCTCGATTCTGACAAAAACGCAAGAAAAGGAGAATTCGCTTCATGTGAAGAAAAAAAAACGCGAAATTGGAGAATTGCGAGGAGAATCGCAAGGAGAATTCGGATCAAAAACGCAACTATTGGTTCAAGAGCGCACGGGGACGTGTCCAAAAACGCGAAATAGGAGAATTGCGAGGAGAATCACAAGGAGAATTCGGATAAAAAAACACAACTATTGGTTCAAGAGCGCACGGGACGTCTCCAAAAACGCGAAATTGGAGAATTGCGAGAAGAATAGCAAGCAGAACTCCGATCAAAAACGCAACTATTGGTTCAAGAGCGCACGGGACGTGTCGCAGCAAATGACTTCTCTGTACGCTTAGAATTTTCGTACCCATAGAAGATGACGTGGGAATCGAGAGAATGATGAACTCCCAGCGAGGAGGATGTTCCGCAACCATCACGACACAGCCGTGGGCTAAAATGTAATCTAACAGTCGGCAAAAATGATATCGCAGTAGACTTTGTTGATGGAAGATCGTTCGTTAGTGGATTTCTCTTGTCAGTTTGTTATGTCTTCGTTCTTCTTTTTTCTCTCCTTCTTTTTCTTTCTTTTTTGATTTCTTTGGTTTGTTTTCCTTAAGACTATATGAATAAATAATAAAATCCCGCCCATTGCCAGGCCTTATGGTGGGGCCATAAGCAGATAATGGTGTTTTTTATTTTTGTGAATAAACTGAAACTGAAACTGCTGGAGCATACGTGTTGCCATTTTCTTGCAAATCGCAACAGCGACTGAAAAATCAGAGCCCTTGAGAATAGAAATTCAGAACAGTGTAACCGTAATGTAACAAAAACCTTGACTTTTATAGGAGCTTATACAAGAACGAGAGGGATTCAGACTGGTAACACCCGTGGTTCAGTGTACTAATGTATGTTTCTGGTACATCCCACCAAGCTTAAGAGGAAAAGAAGAAAACGAAGATTGGTGGAAACTCGTGGGTAAGTAATTAGTTCAAGTGTTACGTCATCGGTGATATCAGGTTTCTTGCATTCTGAAAGCGAACTCGAAACTGTTGCGTCAGCTTTGGCGGTGAATTTAAAATCCTCCATCCACGCGGCCACGTTGCTGGGATTCTCAGAATAAAAAAAAAAGAAAAAAAAAGAAAGAAAGCGAACTCGACTAGTTCGGCTATCTGCAGCTGCATCAAATACTACTTCCCACCCAAACATGGTTGACCCTCGTCACTTCGAATTCCCCGACTCCAGCGTAATTCCCGGATTCATTCAGCAAAATCAACAACAAACTACATGATTTTTAGTTTTACGACCGTCTAGCAGAAGAAAAAAGAAGTTAGTTTTATTATTTTTGCCAATAGAAAACTAAAAGACTTGGTTTTAAAGGCAAAAACAAAGCCAAGGTATCTAAGCTGCCGGCATGTTCCAAATTAAATTATTTCCGCTCGACTGTTTTAAAGACAAAAATACAAGGTATATATAATTCTGAAAAGTATAAATCTTCAAAGAAGCATGCATCTACTGTAAAGAAAGGCAACCCCAGAAGCGAACGTAGAATTGAGAAATTCGTCCAGAGATAACGGTTCTAGCCACAAGATGCGACAGTCAGTAGCATCAATATGAGCAGGGTTGCCACAGCTGGTGATTAATCACCAAATTTTGTAATTTTTTTAAGTTATTTTTCGAAAATTCACTCAATTCTTGTGATTTTCACAAAAAATGCTACACAAAAATACGAAATTTTCAAAAAAGTTCACACGGCTGTCCAGCAATTTTTCTTTTAGTGATTTACACTGGTTTCGAGGTGATCTATTTTTATATTTGACGCTGCAACGCGGATAAGTCCGCTACATTTTAATAGAGCTATATTTCGGCCCTTCTTGAAGATGTTCATAGAATCAGATATTTAAGGAAGAATCTTTTACTGTTTTTCCACAAGTTCATTTTTCCAGACTGAGCCGCTTGAGCCTGAACATGACCCTTGCCAAGAAGGGTCGAAATATAGCTCTAATAAAATGTAGCTGACTTATCCGTTTTGCAGCGTCAAATTTGATTCGCAGTCAGCTTGGGCTGAAGGAACATCGATCTATTTTTGTCCGCCGTGGCAACCCTGGATATAAGAAACAACGAAGCCCAGTTCAGCTTTGGGTCTAAAAAATCCAAGAAACTGACATGGGTTTCTTCTTTTAGGAACTGTTGCACCCATCATCAAAGAGAGGATGGTGAAAGAAGGTTCAGCGCTACTCGGGTATCAACCCAGTCCAGCCAAGAAACTACCCAACTTTTTCCGCCTGGTACTCAGTTGCCAGCCCCCTCCAACCCCAGCTGGCATGGAAAATTTGGTGCAAATTATCGAAAGATTAGGTGAAGATCTAACACTGAGTTGAAGGGGAGCGACTATGTTAATTATTTTAGCTGGTATTCAAAATTACAGAAAGGACGATTTATTCTTACCGATAATTCCTTTTAACCTTGAAAAGGTTTTGAGCAAAAAAAAATAATTTCTCTAAGTGCACAAGATGACTGAAGTAATCCAAAGAGTCAGATGCGAAATTCTGAAACAAATATTTGACTGTAATCGATATTTGTACAAACCAGAAAATTCAGGACTGGGATCCGAACCCATTTTCGAATGACAGCTCAAAAATTCGGACTTGATGGGGAAAACTAAGACTTAAAGGACCCCTTGCACAATTTACTCTGAAAGTTACAGTATTTTAAAATATTTGAATACTTTAAAACCGGCAAGTGAGAAAATCAGCGTGGTTTTGTTAGAGGGAAATGTACCGTACGAAATTGGGGTCTCCGGTTTAGAAATATATGGAGTGATTATGGAACTAGGTTGCATTAGTATTATAGGTAAGACAGGTCCTTAAGGTACATTCGGAAATTACTTAAAATTTGTCCCCAAAAGAGCATTTTGAGTTTGAATAATAAGCCTGGGATGGGGGCTGAAAATTGATCGCCCCCCTAAGTTTTACTGAAGTGGCACCTCTTCAAACCCAGCCCAAAGTAGACCCCATCAAAACCTCTTTGACGAAGATGAGCTGCTGAAAAAAGCAAGTGTTGTGAAATTACAAACGTCGATACTTTAGGCCTTCGCCTCTATTTTACAAAATGTACAAAAATGTACACTTTAGGCCTTCCTCTCTCCTTTAAAGGACCTGTCTTACCTATAATACTAATTCAAATATTATCAAATATTTATAGTATTCAAATATTTTAAAATACTGTAAGTTGAAGAGTAAATAGTGAGAAGGGTCCTTGAAAGTAACGTCATTGCTGTGCATCTTGCATTGTGAGACTTATTTATTGGCAAAATATAGTACCAACGCAGAAGATTTTTGCCTCTCCGGAATCTAGGGAAGCATGCCCCCCCCCCCCCCTCCTCCCAAATGGCGCCTCGGTTTACACAGGATTTATTAGTAACAGAACAAATAGTCTGACAGCTAAATTACGGAGATAAAGCGGTAACCTATACTGAGAGGACAAAAGGCCAGTCCGGTCCTTATTCATGTCCGATTTGTGGTAGCATGAACGAGAACCGTACACGTTTGATATATGTTGTGAAAGCTTGAGTGAACCAAACCAGAAATATTTGGGGCTGGGGGTTAAAGGTAGCCGAATGAAGGTCGGATGTGTAGTGTCATGGGAGAGAGTTGTATTGTTAGCATTTAGCTGTTTGCTAAGTTTCTCAAGGCAGATCCGATTTCCAATTTCTTAACTAGTTTTCGCACAATACTTGATTGAACAGGAATAAATATTCTTTCAGCCCAAGCCGACTACGAATCATAAGTTGCGTTTTTGCAGATACCATGGTATCTGCTACCACGGTAACTGGTCGACTGCAATTAGTCTTTTTGCAGTTATCGTAGTATCTGATATACGATTGCTCTGCAAAAAAGACAACTGCCGGATTGCGCTTTTAGAAATTATCCAAAATAAATACTGATTTCTACTCACATCTAGAGTGACATAAGTTCTTTCCCACCAATTCGACAGAAAACTAGACTCATTGAGATGAATTTTTACCACGATCAGTTATCACGGTCCGACCGTGGTATCTGAACATCAGATACCACGATAACTGCAAACGCCTTTTGACCATAGTATCAGATACCGCGGTGACTGCAAAAACGACTTAAGACCGTGGTATCGGATACCATGGTATCTGCAAAAAAACAACTATAGGTGTAGTGACAAACGGATACGTCAGCTAACCTTTAACGGAGCGACACTTCGGCCCTACTTGGCAAGGGTTCTCTTCAGGCTCAAGCTTTGGAGTGAACTAGTGAACAATGTCGCTTCTTGTCAACAAATATCATGCTAATAAAGTTCAGCTGACGGTGGGTAACGGAATTTACCCACTACCTTACGGATCTGGCTTTTTACTACACAAGTGTTGACTGTGGACGGTAGGGGACTACCAGAAACTAGTCCACTTGGAGCGCTGAAATGGAATAAGTCCAGAATCAACTATGACAGAACGAGAGCCAGTAGCAGCCAGAAACCGCTAACCGTCGCAAGGAAACAATTTTTCAACTATAACAGTATCTTTTCTTTCTGAAAATTTGAACACCAGCCAATATTGTTCGTAACTGACAGAAAACTGATTCAAACCTTTATGACAATGAGTCCGTCAATCTCGCCCGCTCATGAACTATTCATTGGGTCAGAAAGCAAGCGAAATCTTAGCGCATTCCTCCTTTTTCTTGAAAATTTTGCTGATTGTTAGGCAGAAACGACACAGAAAAAATCACAACAAATTACCGAAACAAATAAATAATGTCAAGTACAGAGCCGTATCCAGGGGGGGGGGGGGGGGGTAGGGGGTTGACCCCCCCCCCCCCCCCGCAGTAACATACAAAAATTAGTTTTTATTCATATACCAGTCAAATTTCTTTTCATCTTCCATTCTTTTTTTTCAATTCTTCTCTTTTTTCTTATTTCTTTCTTTATTATAGTGAGGTTGATCTGTCAAAGGGGGTTTGTTAAAACTCTTAAAAAGTGTAAAATTCTGGAGGGTGTTGTAGTTCCTAGTATTTTTTCCAATAAACACCATATACAATCTACATGTTAATGTTAAAATTAAAAATAATGTTGGAATGCTTTTCTCTGATTTTTATTTTTAATAATTTTAATTTTTGTAAAAAGTACCGAAAAAACATTCAAAAGTCATTAGCTAACTGAGCTAAACGGATACCTCAGCTGATTTTATTCGAGTGATATTTCTGAAACACATATCGCATACTGTGATAATAATAATAATAATATAATGCAAAAATAAGGCACATGGCCTCTACAAAAATGAACAACAAATTACATACTAAATTTCTCTTCTAAACATTTCTGGGCTAAATGCCCTTAGGCCATAGTAGCTGTCGAGCCTGGATTTGAAAGCGTCAATGGACGGGGAACTGATGACCTCTTCCGGCAAAGCATTCCATTCTTCCACTCCATTCTTCTACACTGGTTCCCTTTTCCAGCTTTGAGCCTGAAGAAGACCTTTGCCAAGAAGAGCCGAAATATCGCATGAATAAAATCAGCTGGGGTATCCATTTATCGCAGTCATGGTACGTTTAGACACTACGTATATTGGAGCGTATTTTTAAACGCGAGCGCATTTTACCGACGTATTGGGCTTACGCTCGGATTTCAGAATACGCTCGGAATTTACGCGGAGTGTCCAGCATGAACTATGAAGTCAATTTGGCTGAACGAATATTTATTTTAAGTTAAATTAAGAACAGAACAGAAAAGAAAGTTAAATTAAGAATAAAAGCAGTAAAGAAGTAAAGTTTTTAGAGTAAGAATAGAAGACATAGTGTCACGCTTTCTGTCACTGAGAGAATGAATGAATGAAACCGATAAAATATGAGGAAAAATTACTCACCCGCCTCCCGACTCGATGACTGGCACGACCTCGCTTTCTTCTGAGACTAGTTCAGGATCGTAACAGGAATCTTCAAAGCTTTTCAAGAATTTCAGTACATTTTCTCTCTCCAATTCTGGAACATTCCAGAAAACAACGGCACCTTCACGGAAGAAGTAGATTTCTCTTGGATCCTTTCCAACCTGAAGTTAGGCTAGTTAGATTCTATCCAAAGTGAAGTTAAGCTAGTTAGATTCTATCCAAACTGATCAGGATAAGACGTCTCATTATTATTAGCCAATGAGGGTTGGGTTGGGTGGAAGGGGGCGGGGGGAAGAAAAAGAAATGAGAAGGTTAAGACGAGAAATGTGTGTCATCGTTTGTACTAGGTAAGTAAAGGTTGTGCACTCCCACACAGGACACGGTTGTGCCCTTCGTGGGAGCGTTATGTTTGTTGTTTCGATAAAAAGTGTTTAAGTAAAAATGATCTGAGTTGAATTGAACTAACAGTAAGTACCCCATATAGAAGTGCCTCAAAATACGTGGCCATCTATTCCTCTTTAAAGTTTAACTGAAAAGCCAACTTATTTTTGTGTCATTTAATTGAATACACTGAATTATTTGGACTCCGCAAAGTTTCCCACTATCTGCTCTAGTTATGACGTTAAGAATTATCTGCGGCTGTCCCCACTATGTAAATTCTACTATGACGCAGTAAATTTTAATCTCAACACAAACGCGGCTATTCAGTGGGCAGTGGCGAGATTGGTGAAGATTCTTCGTACCTGAACAAAAAAATCCTACATCTTTCTCGTAAGGCATACAACAAAAGTATAAGCGCATAGAGGTACCACAAATCACATGGAAATTCTACTATTTGAAAATCGATTATTCATGAATAGCGGAACAACGAAGTAACGTATTTTCAGCGGGTCTCCAAGCCAATATCAGTGAATATGTGATGGGTAACTAGATTGTCCTATCCCAGCCCTTTTCAGTTAAACTTTAATGGTTCAACAAACAGGGCTGGAATTCAAATATCTACGTAAGACTCCCTAACTCACCTAAACAGCCTTCGCATTCTCATTCTCCAGATCTCCATTTCATATGTGCCTTCTATATAGAGGTCTAGAGGCGAGAGCAATATTGTTGCAATTATATTATTATATTATTAGTATATCCCCTGTTGACATTACACTGATGTTTGCGAATGCCATGCTTGTTCTCTTTACGAGGGGAATCAGTCCCGCGATCATTGGTTGCTTTTTTTTTATCTGAATTCTCAGTTCTCCGTTCTCGCTTCTGAATTCTCGATTCTCGCAAAAATCACCGTTTTTGCTCCTCTAGCTTCTCTATTCTCGCTTTTGACAAAAACACTAATTTGGCAGCTCGTTCGCAACCCGGTATTGTTTATGCATATTGAACATCCGCACTATGTTGACCAATCAGGGAGGAGAACGAAGAATCGAGAATTCACCATCGGAGCACCTTCTCGATTCTGCAGAATCGTGAGGCTTTACCCCGTTCTCGATTCTGACAAAATACAAGAGCTACGAGCTCATATGGCACTTGTTCCGAGTAGGCCTACAAGACAGTAGATGAGAACGTTTCAAAATACACCCGCCATCCAAAAAATACGGTTCGGAAATAAAAATAGGATATATAGTTTCACTCAAATCTGAGCAGTTCCGGCATCATCTCGATTATCTGTTGCCAATGCACACGACTGTTCAAACTTCCAAGCTTCAGCCCAATAAATCCACTCGTCTGATCCCTAGACGTACTATACGATTTCCCGTACTCGCTCCATCTCCCCCTACCGTGGCCGAATCTGGTTCGGACTCAAACATGGATCATCTAAAGCATCTTCTTTTATACCATCTATCAAGTTTCACTCGAATCTGAGCATTCTGGAAAATTCTGGTACCCCTCCCCCTCCCCCCACCAACGTTGCCGGATCCGGTTCGGGCCTAAAATATGTCATATAGGGTATACGCTCTCTCTACGTTCCATGTTTCATTTAAACTGATGAACTCGTTAGACCCCTATGCGAGCCTCAAAGTTTCCGGCAATCTCCCTCCAACTCCCCCCACTGTGGCCGAACAGGACTTGAAAACATAAACGTCGTATCTCTTAATTCCCTCTTCCTGTTCATCAAGTTTACTGAAATTGGAGCATAGCCTACCTGCAATTTTCCAGTACCCCCCCCCCCCCCCCCCCTACCTTGGAAGAATTCGGCTCCGGACGCCAAATAACAAATCTAGGCCGCATAAACTCGGCACTGTCGAACTTGCATCTCATTCGGTCCATCCGTTTGGTTTTTGTGCATGTCAAAAGTCCCCCCCCCCCCCCAATTCCCCCAACCGTGGTCACATGTAGTTCGAACGCATGTTTTACATGTCAAGGCCATCGATTCTTATCACCCATTAAGTTTCACTAGATCAGACCACTCGTTCGCAATTTACAGAAGTCAATTTCCATATTTCTCTTCCCTCTCTCCCCCAAAAGTCGGGTCGCTAATATACCTGCAAAGTTTCGTTGTCTTAGTACATTTGGAACTATTCTAACTCGCGACTACCGGAATTCCAGGAAACCCCCTCCAAGTCCCCCTCAAAGAGCCCCGAAACTATCTGGCTCGGTCAATTTCGTATCTAGGCCTAGTGCTTGTTCTCTCCATTAAGTTCCGTCACAATCACTGTGCTTTAAGCATTTCTTGAGTTCCCCCCCCTCCCCCCATCCCCCACAGGTATCGGACCCGACCCGGACTTGACACTGAACATCCGAGGCGATGGGTCTTTCCACCGGACAAGTTTCATTCAAATCTGATCACCCGTTCAAAAGTTATGCACGCCACTAGATTCCGGACTCCCCATCATTCACTTCCCCCACGATGGTCGGAAACGGCTGTTCTCAAATCAATCTGTTCGGATCCCTGACAAACCTGCTAAGTTTCATCGCCCTAGCACATCAGGAAGTATGCCGAACTCGCGGGCTCGCTAAAAATCCGGACCCCCCCCCAACTCTCCCACAGTGCCCGGATCCGGTCCGGCTATGTCAATGACGAATCTAGGACTTGTGCTTGTTCTTCCCACCAAGTTTCATCCCGATCCCTGCATTCTAAGCGTTTCTCAAGATTTCCGGTTCCCTCCTCCAACTCCCACCAGTGTCATCGGATCCGGTCTGGATTTAAAAAGGGACATCTTGAGACACGAGTTCATCCTAAATATTTAATTTCATAAAGTTCCGATCACTCGTTCGCAAGTTAAAAATACCTCAAATTTTGACTTCCCCCTCCCTGCACACCCCCCCCCCCCCCAGATGGTCGGATCAGGGAATTGACTATTTCCTATTTAATCTGGTCTGGTCCCTGACAAGCCTGCCAATTTTCATCGTCCGAGCACTTCAGGAAGCACCGAACTCGCGAGATCACTCGAAATTCGGACTTCTCCCCACCCCCCAACTCCCCCAAAGGGAGCGGATCTGTTCCGGTTATATCAGTAACGTATCTACGACTTGTGATTGTTCTTTCCACCAAGTTTCATCCGGATCTCTCACTCTTAGTGTTTTACCGGATCCGGTCTGGATTTAAAATGGAGCGTCTGAGACACGAGGTCCTTCCATATTTCAAGTTTGATTAAGATCCGATCAACCGTTCGTAAGCTAAAAATATCTCATTTTTCCTAATTTTTCCGGATTCCCCCTCCCTCCACTCCCCTCCAGATGGTCGGATCAGAAAAGCGACTATTTCTAATTTAATCTGGTCCAGTCCCTGATATTCCTGCCAAGTTTCATCGTCCTAGCTTATCTGGAAGTGTCCGAATTAGCAAATCCGGGACCGACAGACCGACTGACGGACAGAAATTACAATCGGCATATGACACTTGGCCAAAGGGCAAGTGCCATAAAAAGGAGAATTCGCTTCACCTGAATAGTCCAAACTCGCGAAATAGGAGGATTGCGAGGGGAATCGCAAGGAGAATTCGGATCAAAAACACACTTAACTATTGTCTTCGAAAGCTTCTTGGTCAGAGGACCGGTGATGCAAATTTTCCCTCATTTGTCATTCAAGGAGATGGAGTATCGGAAAAAAAACAAGAAAAACAACGACTACAAAATAAAACAGCATTACCCTAGAGACAAGATCAAACAGACCCTCAAGCGGTGTGCAACATCCTTAATAATAAAGTTCGCTACCAGATTATCTACACTTAGGCAGCGTTCCAGCTACTTATTATTGGTTACGGTCGTTACTATTCTTGTTAATATTGCCGTTCCAGAGCCCGCCGTAATAAGGAAATTTGCTCCTCCCACTTATTATTTTCGTTCCACGACTGTTACGATAGTTACAATTTACTTATGATGGTTGCGAGCATCATAAGTGATAATAACTATCGGTTCCGCAGGAACTCCCCTAAGAGTGGTGACGTATGTTCGAGTTGTTATTATTTTCGTTCCAGAGAGCGTGATAAATACCACAACAAGGCGCCCGCCCCTCCTCTTATCATCCTAACCTGTAATAACTTCACTGGAACGCTAACTTAGCATATGGTCTGCGACAGAGTACTTCTGAATCAAGTACCGGTTCACAGACCAACTAAAGATGAAGAAGAAACTCAGCAAACCTGAACAAAAGCTTTCTTAACTCTTTCTTATCCGGTTCATATCCGCATTGCCTTTCTTAATATGATGTTCTGATTACCTTCGAACCTCTTAATAGAAAAAAAGAAATAGAAAACCGTGATTTTCGGTTTTTTTTCTTGAAAAGGTAGTTATCCCTCTAAGATGGTGCGAAGGATTAATATAATTACCAAATTACATTGATCCCTCGCACATCATTTTAGAGAGATAAGTAGCTGATCAAGAAAAAAACCCGAAAGCATGGTTTTCTATTTCTTTTGTAATGAATGATCAGCTTGGCTTCAAACCTTATATTCATCTTAATTGAAACACTACGTAGTTAGCGGTGTACGATATAAAATAATACAATTCATCTTGATAATCACTAGCCTACGATTAAGCAAAAGAAAGGGTAAGAGTAATTATTGGGAATATGGCTACCTGATACCTGGCAGAAACATGGAGCACATCCATGCCTTCTTCCTGCATGGAGGTTGGGTAGTACAAGCCCTGATGCTTGAATCCACCGACTAGCTTTTCCAAATCATATTCTTCAGCAGTTGCATATGCACATACTTCATACTTGCTGATCTAGAAGTGCAAAAAATTGTAGTTTCATGATCATACTTCCGTTTCGAAACGGAGTAAAACTGTGACAAAAGCAACTCACGAAGGGAATGAGATATTTGGTTCAAACTTGGGGTGAGGATTCTTTGGATCAAAGGACAGGTCCAGTTCGTATAATAATAATAATTTAGTAAAGCCAACAAAGGGCCATACAGCAGTATTCATTATCGCACTTAACTAACAAAATTGAACTTCAAAATTACATACAATAAAATCACTTCTTTTTACCCTTCCAGCATTGCCAAATTACCTCCGATCTAAATGACCGAATTACCTGACGATTTGTCGACTTCATAATACCAGGGAATAGTATGGGCACCCCACCAAAAAAAACATCTCTAATTTCCTTCACCCCCGGACAATCTGTCAGCAGATGGCATAAACTCTCTTCTACCTCACCACAAAATCGGCAAGCACACTCAGCCACTGGCAATGCGCTTCCTAGCTCTATATTTAGGGGTGGGTTTCGAGTTAAGGGGCCAACAAAATAATTTTGAAAGGCAAATGAGATAGACGATTTAGGGGTAAGCAGACAAGCTGAACCCATATATGATAATTTTCTTACTAGACAAATAGTTCCTCCGTAATGAGGCAAAAACCGCTAAATCTGTTAAAAGTTAAAGTTTTACTTGAAGTTCATTAGAGGTTCCATTAGGGGTAAGGAGACATGCTGAATCCGTTTATGCAAATTATTTTTTCCCGAACATACAGTTCGCACGGAATCTGGCCAAAACCGGAAATATGCTAAAAGTAAAGGTTTTACTTGAACTTGGTTAGAGGTTTGGTACAGGGGCAGACAGACATGCTGAATCCGTATAAGCAATTTACTTTCTCCCCGAAACTACAGTTCGCCCGGAATCCGGCCAAAACCGGATTTTTTTTTTAAAGTAAAGGTTTTACTTGAAGTTGATTAGAGGTTCGATATACGGGTAAGGAGACATGCTGAATCCGTATATGCAAATTATTTTCTTTCTGGATATACAGTTCACTCGGAATTCGGCTAAACCGGAAAATTTGTTGAAAGTAAAAGTTCTACCTAAAGCTGATTAGAGGCTCGATGTAGGGGTAAAGAGACATCGTGAATCCGTGAACGAAAATTATTCGCCCGGAATCCGGCCAAAACCAGAAAATTTGCTAAAAGTAGAAGTTTTGTTGAGCCGTTTGACCGTAATATTTCAACAGAAAACCACTACGTTATCATTTATGTTTATTTTCGAATGGCAGATTACTGATCAATAGTAAAATTTTTAAGGGGTCTAACGAAGACCAGATCTCTAAAAGCCCCGATTGTCTCCAATCCAGAATATATTAAATTTGTGAGATCCCATCAAAACCTTTGGTCTTGTTACATACGACTTCTTAGCGCTTTTTCGGTGTAGCCGAGTCTTGCTAGGCACGCAACGCAAACTTCGCCAAGAGCTTTCAAGGTCCGCCGACAACTTTTTCGAGCATAAAGTTCGCAATTCCATCCGTCGGTCGGGCGGTCTGTCCCGGGATTGCGAGTTAGGGTACTTCCAGATGTGCTAGGACGATGAAATATGGCAGGCATATTAGGGACCCCAACCAAACTAGTTTGGATATAATCAATTTCGCGATCCGACCGTCTGGGTGGGGGGTGGAGGGAGGGAGAATCCGGAAATTCAGTCGTGCGTAAATCTCGAACGGGTTACGGATTCGAAAGAAACTCAATAACTGAATAGAAGTCATGTCTCTGCTGTCCCATTTCAAGTCTGGAACGGATTCGACAGTTGTGGTGGAGTTGGAAGGGAGGAAACCGGTAAACTCGTGAAATGGTTAGACTGGAGGGATCGGGCTGGAACTTGCTGGGAAGAACAAGCATCTGCTCTAGATAAATCGTTCACACAACCGGAATGGATCCCGAGGGGGTTTGTCGGAATTCCGGTGATGGCGCTTTTGGGGATTTTCCCGACGAAACCTGGCAGGCATATCAGGGACCCGATCAAACTAACTTAGAAATAGCAATTTTCTCGATCCGATGATCGCGGGTGCAGTGGAGGGAGGGGAATCAGGAATGTTGAGTCATGCATAACTTTGGAACGGGTGATCGGATTCCAGTGAAATTTAATAATTTAACAGAGGACATGTCTCTGATCTTCTTTTTCACGCCCAGATCGGATTGGAAAACTGTTGGGGGGGGGGGGAATACGTAACTCGCTTAGACTGGAAAGATCGGGATGGAACTTCGTGTGAATATCAAATAAATGCTCTAGATAAATCACTTGCAGAACCGGATTGGATCCGGGCACTGTGGGGGGAGCTGGAGGGAGTGGGTCCGGAATTCCGGTGATCGCGAGTTAAGGTACTTCCAGAAGTGCTAGGACGATGAAACTTGCCAGAGACATTACAGATTCGACAAGATTGGCGTAGAAACTGTCATTTCCCAAATCCCACCATTCCCGGCCAAAGAAAAATAAATACTTTTAAGCAAAATATACATTTGCATGATTCCATGGGCCCTTGATAACTTTTGCTTGAAGGGCTTTCCTTGGAATTGAATTTCTAGCTCCCTTAAAGTGCGCATCTTAACCGAAAAGTGAACAAAAAAATTTTTTTTTACCAAAACAACACAAATTAATGATCCTCAAAGACCTATTTGCTTACAGATGCATTTCTAGCGTCCCTTAAAACGCGCAACATTACAGTCAAGTGCAAAAATCAAATACTTCTTACCAAACGATACATTTTCATGATTTCCAAGGGCCGATGATCATTCTTATCTCAAGGGTTTTGCTAAAGATCAGAAAAAACCCACGAATTGGCAAACTCCTACTTTCATCCTCTGAACCAGCCTCGCAAGTGCCACATGAGCTTCTAGCTCTCGTTCGTTTTGGAAGACATGGTAGCCCATCAGGTTTATCTTTTGTTTTGGAATTCTGTTGTTTTGCTTCATTTTCCCACTTTTTAACCACGGTGCATTCGGTTCTGAAATATTTTGCGTCCCATAGCAGCCATCGGGTATGAGAGCGGGAAGGCTGGATAGATTCGACAAGCGCTGACAACAAAATCGCTAATTTCAAAAAACGATATTGCTGAGCTGAAGATCATTTCTAGTAAGAGTTGTGCTTTTAAGGCAAAACATGCTGGCTTTCGACAAAAAAAGAAACAAGACCAAAGGTTTCGACGGGATCCCAGAAATTCAATATCTGATCCAGACAACTGGGTCTTGTCTTAGCCAGATCCACTCATCGCCAGACTCCTTGGACATTTTTACAATTAAAATTCAGAAACAGATTAGGCCAAATAGCTAATCATCTGAGAAAAACTTCCTGCCACTACCGCCAATTTCCCGATTTCGGCCAAACTCCAGAACTAATTGTCCGGCGAAAAAAAGAAAGCTCAAAAATGAACTCAGGGTATCTTCTTTCCCCAATAATGAACATCTAATCAACTTCAAAGAAAAATTTAACTTCTAACAAACTTTCCGACTCCAGCCGGATTCCCGTCGGACTATATGTCCGGGTAAAATACGATTGTCACACACGGATTCAGCATCTCTTCTTACCCCTAAATCGGTTATCTAATCAACTAGAAATAAACCTTTAACTTCTACCCATTTTCCGGCTTTGGCCGAATTCCGGGCGAACTATATGTCCGGATAGAAAATTGTTTTCACATAAGTTTTCAGCATGTCTTCTTGCCCTAAATCGAACATCTAATCAACTTCAACTAAAACTTTTAATTTTAACAAACTTTCCGGTTTGTGCCGGATTCCGGGCGAACTACTTGTCCGTCGAGAAAATGGTTTTTACCACCGTGCTCAACGTGTCTTCCTACCCCTAAATCGAACATCTAATCAACTTAAAATAAAACTTTTACTTTTAACAAACTTTCTGGTTTGGGCCGGATTCCGGGCGAACTACTTGACAATTGAGAAAATGGTTTCCACCATCGTCTTCAGCATGTCTTCCTACTCCTAAATCGAGCATCTAATCAACTTAAAATAAAACTTTTACTTTTAACAAACTTTCCGGTTTTGGCCGGATTCCGGGCGAACTACTTGTTCGATGACAAAATGGTTTTCACCATCGTGTTCAGCATGTCTTCTTACCCCATAATCGACTATCACATTAGCCGTTTCAAAATATTTTGTTTGCCCCTTAATTTGAAACCCCTCCACTACCCCTAAATGTAGGGCTACAAAGCCCATCTACGAACTTGATTGGTCCGACGACCCAACGAATCCTCACACCAAGTTTCATTAAAATATCTCATTCCCTTCGAGTTATCGTGCTTACAGACGGACGGACGGACAACTTTTGCGATGTCATAGGTATCCCTCCACTTACGTTTTGGGATCCCAAAAAGTAGAAACCGAAGTAAAAAATGCTCGAGTCTGAAAAATATACTTGGATTTTACAAATGCACCATTATCCCCATTACAAGGATGAAATTCACAAACACAATTGGTTTAAATACTTACTGATTCTTCCAGAGACCCGTCAGAAAGACCAACCGGTCCCTTTCTTTTGCGAACTGTTCGCTTCTTTGGAATATTGTTCTGGTGAAACCCGGAAGTCCAGAGTCTTCTCGTTAACACTGATGTCGCAGGAAGACAGTAAGATACACTGTGTTTACCTGAAAACAATGATACCGTCACCCAAGCTTTGGTTTCATCAAAAGAGATGACTTTAGCCTAACCCACAGATGCTGCAAAACACGGGAAAAACTACAGGCAGAAGAAGATTTGTGTATATGTTATATTTTGGCTTCTTTTTGCCCTTTGCCAAGTATAATTGGGATTGTGATGCGGTTACCCAACTACTGGTGACTAGGTGATAATAGCAATCAGTGGCGTCAAGTATGGGGAGAGGGGGGTGATAACCGAGTCAAATTTTTTTTAAAACAGTCGGTCTTTCTTAAAAATAATAGATCTTTTCTTAAAAACAGTAGATTTTTCGTCAAAACAGTCGTTTTTTCTGAAAAACTCGTTTTTTCTGCAAAAACAGTCGGTAAAAATGACCAGCCAGTAGGTAAATACCGTGCCCCCCCCCCCCCCCCAAAAAAAAAAAACAAAAAACATTTTGGCTAGTAACGCCTCTGATAGCAATAACGTTTTTTTGTTGTCTTCAGTCCAATTACGATTTTCTTTTTATTATTGTATTGGGATATGTCAATCGACATTGTGTCTGCAACTTAAGACTATGCATTCATTTAAAAAAAAATGCCATCCTTAAACCTTGAGCCTTAACCAGAAATAAGGCCCCAACTATTACTCCCAGGTACTACAAACTCAATTATCCCTTTATTTAATTGGTAATGCGCACTAGTACACATCTAGCACAACAGCCTAAAGTTAATTAATCAAATTAACCTGCTCTCATACTTCAAACTAGCTCCTTCTCTACATTTTAGAACATACTGAAGTAACACGTACACATTTTAGTAGAATTAAAATGCAAAAAAATGTACAAGCCTAAAGTTAATGGGCAAGCAAATTTCAGAGAAAGTAGCCTGTCAATACTTACAAAATTTTAAGAACTTGTAGCTATTTTGCAGAGCTGAATATGTAACTGGGAGTTAAACCGGTCCACTGAAAGGACATTGTCAATCCAGAAGACATGACTGTAATATCTTTCTTTTTGTTTTTTTTATTTTTTCCTTTTCTATACTCGACTTTAAGGACTATGGTAAGTGTAGTGGGTAAATTAAATACATTCATTTCAGAAACATAAAAAAGCAGACAACTAACAAAGATTTGAGTCTGAACTAAGCTAGTTCAAGATCTACAAATATCAATTTTAGCCAAATTTATAGTTATACTATATCTGAATAACCTAAAACTATTTAGGCTGCCGCAATTAAGCAGTCTTAGGTTTAAGGAAAAGTCACAAAGAAGTCACAAATGTCGGCCAAATTTATAGTTATACTATATCTGAATAACCTAAAACTATTTAGGCTGCCGCAATTAAGCAGTCTTAGGTTTAAGGAAAAGTCACAAAGAAGTCACAAATGTCGGATTTTACTACTGTTACTTTATGATAAACACCATACTTTGCAAGATATGATGAGTTGATGACCATGCATTTTTGTAAATATTCGGTTTTTTGTTAATACCGCAAGGAATGTTTTATCGAATAATAAAGATTGATTGATTTTTGATTAAAGGAAATTAAAAAGTACTGTCTGTTGCACTTTATATATATGCCTCAACTGTTTCTGATATGGTACAGAGTCATCTCCTTGTTCGAGTCTGTAATACAGGCCATCGGGACACCCCTGCCTGTTGGTACACTAACCCTGATCTACCACACTATAGTTGAATGATGATTGGTTGATTTCTGAGCTTCATTCCAAACATTAATATTTTATGGGGTTAAGAACATTTGACATACTGTAGGCCTATGCAGCATTAGGCATATGCTATATGAGAAGTACCCAGCCTTGAATGTATATAACATCAAATTTGACCTCAAAAATGTTAAAAGAAAATTTCTGTGCACTCTTAACTAGTTCCCAACTGTCAAGAAGCAAAATCTGGTGACATAAGAACTGGTTAGGACTGCAAAAATTTCCTTTTGACATTTCAGAGGCGAATGCTAGACATACCCAGCATTTGGCACAGGTATCCAAAAATCAGGGGTTAGTGGTAGACTGCTTCTTTGTATGGTCCACTTAACAAAAGATCCAAATCAAGAAAGGAAAAGCAGATGGCAGTCATCAGACTTAGCTTATCACCTGCGTTCAAACACAAAGCATACCTCTACTATACCACACCAGTCTAGACCAGTCTTGCAATCTCCTGATTGTGAGGTTTCCTCTGATCTGGACGTCTGGTTCTCTCCTGATTCTGAGGTTTCACCTGTAACAGTCAAACCTCTTGTCTCTTGAGTTTTCAACTGCTCCCGCCCTTCGTCTTCCTACACACCTCCTGATCAAGAGGTTTCACCTAAACTGGCGTCCATGCGCTATCTGAAACTCTGCCCAGTGCAGTGGGCTCTGATGTTGTCATTAATACATTAGGGGTTGGTGACTTTGGGTGCTGCTGGTACACAGGAAATTATGATGCAAGCGGTAAATGATAAGGACACGCTTCCGGCCATCAGGGGTTTACTTGATGCGGATGCAGAATTTTAACGCAGTTGTTTTTGAGCTTGCATAATTTGGGAAAAATTAAATGGCTTACTACTAACGAGTTCTTGCTCGTCAAAAGTGAGCAATAAATGAAAAGGGGAATGTGAGAAACTGAGTATGAACGAGCGCTGGACTCGAGTATATTACAAGCCTGATCTTTTGGTGACCTGTAAGAAGATCCCCGTCCCCTTGGGAATTTTCTTGAGATTGTATGCGTCAGAGTCATGGGATTGGAATCGAACTTGGCTAATTCAGAAGAAGAAATTAGCAAGCATTACTGAGTTACTTTTTGGCTAAACAGACACTATGATACGCAATAACGAGGTATCACCCGGGGCTATAGAGAAACAGAGTATGAACGACTGCAGGACTCGCGTATGTTACAACCCTGATCTTTTAGTTACCTGTAAGATGAATTTCTCCCCGGCCCCAGGGGAGTTTTCTTGAGATTGTATGAATCAGAGTCACAGGATAGGAATTGAACTTGTGTAACTCAGGAAGAAGAAACTAGACAAGCATTAACAAGATGCCCCAAGAAGCAAAAAAGGGATATCCCGTGGGACTATACTTTGGGAAGGATGAACTGGCTATTTATTCAGCAAAAATAAGCAACAAATGAAAAGGGAAAAGGGGAGTGTGAAAAACAGAGTATAAAAGAGCTTGCGTATTCAGAAACAACAAACTGGCTAATTATTAATTAGTTATTTTTTGGCAAAAGTAAGTACAAATGTCACAAAATAGCCCCTTCGACACCCTAAGTTCTGACCTAGAAATAGGATATCTAGTTTTGCTTGAGTCAGACTGGAGTCTGAGCATTTGTGGCATCACCTTGGACCACACTGACACATATTCTAACCTGGTAGAACAGCAACAGCAGAAGCTTTGCACTGGTTCACAATAATTCCTTTGGCTTGCTGAAGTGGAAACCTAGACAAGAACGATGTTAAAGACTTCTGAAAGCCCATGTTTGGTATCAATTTTAAAAAACGCGCGCTACGTCGTAAAGTCATATAGCTAACAATTAAGGGCTGCGATCGACTTGAGAGTTTGGTCACACTCAGGTGACTCAGGAGGACACAGTGACAAAAAAGGTTAAAAAAGGGACCATTTCCAAATTGGACAGAACACAGGGGCGTCGCAAGTGCATTTTCGGTGGGGGGGGTGCAGAGACAAAATTTTACCGAATCTTTCAAAAATGGTACCGAATCCTAGAACTAGGAATTCGAGCTTTAAATCATGGGACAGAAACGATTCCGTAGGAACAATAAAAGGCAGCATGAAATACGATAAGCCAGCTATTAGGCGGTGTTTTGGCGAAGCGCACATGGACAACATATTGGCAGGTATGATTGCAGTAACAGCTACTACCTATTATAGTCAATAGAGAATCACACCGAGCGCCGCAGGTGAAAATTTTCGAAATCCATTATTTTTTTTTGGAAGGCTAAGATTTAACTGTTTCTCTTCTATCATTTACCGCTGATTAAATACCGAGACTCTATGAAGTTCCACAAATCTGGAGGCTTGTTACAAGAGAATATTTAGACGTCTGATGCGTCTGCCGGCTCGAAACTGGTCTGATCATCCTGGCAGCAAAACCCATTTTCAACAATCTACCAGTTTGGAGGAATCTCCTGCAGATACATTGATGTTGTACCACAGTGTTGTTTTTTATTTGTTGTTTGTATGTTAGTTTATGGCGAAAGCTGAATTAAAAATTTAATAATATTAATAATTCCGCCGGTTTGAGCCCAGTGTGACCAGGCTGTGAGTCCTTCTTGGGCGTATCCTCGCCGTTCACCGAGTCCACGCGTTTTTGTTTGCCCCAGGGACTCACTCCCCGTATTCTCGCGAGTCCGCATGGGCGAGAAATGCTCTGATTATCATCACCATCATCAAAGGACTCCCTTTCAGATTCGGAGGGGAATCAATTTTGCTGGTGTTAGTGCACTATAAAGTTAATTAAAAACAATCAGAACAAACAAAACCAAAAATAAAGTGAATCCAGACTAATTTCATTAATTGCATATTTTTTTTTTCGAACAAAATCCATTTTGGAAGCATTCCGGGTGTTCTCGCTGTTTCTGTACGCGGAGTCCGCATGGAGTGACACCCTCTATTCTCTCCGTTCCCTTCGATTCCCGAGGAGTCCTCGAGGGAACTGCTAGATTATGCCTCTTCTCTCGGTCTGACAAAGAAGGGATGAGCATAGTCCTCGAAGTCGCGCCGAAGAATATAACTCGGCGACCCGCCACAAAAAAAAAATCGGCGTGTAACTATAAATACTGATACCGTCACTTTTCAGGTGAAGTTATTCAAATTCTATTTATCTTGTACCCTCTCTTTCAATGGCACCAGTTTGTCGTTGTTTTATTTTTGCCATCGAGATGGCACCAACAGAAAGGGTTTTCTGCTGTGCCGGCAGTGCGGGACTGAAAGTATTATTTATTTTATTTATTTAAACTAGGATACGACCAACTAGGGTCAAACAAATGACAAAATAATTAACACACTGCATAAAGATAAACTACAAATAAAATAAAAACAAATCTGAACACATCATTATGGGTATTACCAAGCAGTTGCGTTTTTGCAGATACCATGGTATCTGATACCACGCTCTAAAGTCGTTTACGCAGTTACCGCGGTATTTGATACCACGGCCAAAAGGCGTTTTTGCAGATATCGTGGTATCTGATATTCAGATACCACGGTATGACCGTGGTAACTGATCGTGGTATCTGAAAAGTCCTCTCACTCTCATCAAATTTTGTCAAATTGGGGAGAAAGAAGCTTAGCACTTAGTGGAGTAACGGGATATCACTTTTTCTTTAGGGCAAAAGTGCAATTCCGGGCAATTCCGGCAATAGTCGTTTTTTAGAGCAACCATGTATCAGATACCACGGTAACTACAAAAACGACTAATCGCAGATTCAGTTACCGTGTTAACAGATACCATAATATCTGTAAAAACGCAACTATTATGTTGGCTCCATACCGCGTAAACGACTCAAGTGCCATGAAGCGATCGTAATATCTGTCGGTCCGTCTCTCCGTCCAATTTTTGCTAGTTCAGGGCAAGTTCGATTCGATTCAACTTGTCTACCTACGGCCAGAGACGCAGCAATTGTGTCTTTGGAGTCACAGTAGATATATAGATAGATCAGTGTATTCAAAAGCCCGAGAGCCATATAAACAAACAAACAAAAATATAACTTAAACAATCAGACTCTTTCTTAATTCTAAACATGTGTCTATATACACGCCCGCTCGAGTAATAACGGTAGGGTTAGTATTACTCACTCAAAATTTCAGGAAGTGACAAAATTACACTATCTATAGGTACATTTTTCTTAAATCAGAAAGCTTCGGGCACCTACGGAGAAATGGTAGGCCTACACAAATAATTGTGTCTCTGGCAAGCCTAGAACTATTTTTGAAATATTTCACTGAAAGTCCTTTTTTTTTTTTTTTTTTTTTTATTATTATTCCCGCGTAGCTTCTTTTTCCATTTTTCCTGTTTTAGGTTGAACTAAAACAGTGGCTACGTCTCCACCTCCAACTCAGTGACTCTTAATAAAAACCAAAAATACCTAACAGTTTACCCTACTTTAACGTCACATTCACTTTCATCATAACAATTAAATTTTATTTTCGCATTTTCCAAAATCTAAAAAACAAAATACCTTAAAATTTTCAAACTTTCCTATCAAACATTCTCATATACTCTAGAATACTTACCTTTAGACGTCGTCTGACGCTCGAATGTCCCTTGAAATCACCTCGATTGATAAAGCTCCGGAGTGGTTTGTATGGCACTTGCCGCCTTCGGATCAATTGCCCTATAGCAATCGTAATGTCTGTCCGTACGTCGATCTGTCTTTCAGAAATAGAGTAATATTTTCTCTTTTTTTTCAATCAATCAATCAAGTTTATTTTTTCCCAATAGCTTAAAGCTAGAAGATGAACAAAATATTTACGAAATACATTAATTATTTACGAAATACACAGACACGAAACAAATTAACTAATACACTAGTTGCGTTTTTGTTCGGCTTTTCACTCGCCTTTTCGACGGCTTTTTACTTTTTTGGGGTTTTCGTAAAATGATCCTAAGCACTGTTTGACAATTTCCCGTTTTTGTCAAAAAGGCAAACGCCGACTCTCGCCTTTTCCCTCGGCTTTTTGCAAAAAGGCAAACTTGGTAGGGGACCAAGTTACGCTCTCCTTTTGGCTTTTTGCCTCGCTACTTTAACCAGTTTATCCCAAAATCCAATAAAAGAGGAATTTGATTCAAAGTGAAAATCAGTATTTCGAGACTGTCTTGGATTTTAAAGATGAAAAATTTGAAGTGCAAATAAAATACAAATAAAATGGCATTTGTCAAAATAGCGTTTTCATCCGAGAAAAGTGAAAAGTCCTTAGTAGTAACTGCAACTTGCGAAAACGCGAGAATGTTAAAAAAGGCCTGAAAACGACAAAAAGCCAAAGCTGAAAAGGGAAAGGCAAAAGCCGAACAAAAACGCAACTACTGACAAGATATGACCAGAAATAAATGATGGGATGAAACTACGTAAAGACAGGGCAGAAGAATTAGCAGGATATGGAGATTGCCAGTGTTCCTCTTGGACCGACAAACGGAAGACGGGAGGGGAGGGCGAATAGAACCGCACTATGTATAGAATTTAGTTTCTGCTTTCTAATGTACCAGATATAAACATGTCTGGTGAAATCCGTCGGCCAAGTTTTCTCCAAAAGACGCATTTGTCGGCCAAAAAGGGCCTGTAAAGCTTAGGCCTATCACGAGTAACAGGTGTATACAGCTAATTTCTGTCGTTTTGTACAAAAATCCCCTCGTTATTTCGACTCCGTTCTAGTTATCGTATTCTGCTCCGAAACAAAACTTAAGCGCCTCTCCACAGCCCTAAATACTGAGGTACCGTCCCGTGTAAGAACTCAACCTCTTAAACAAATAATCGGATTAGTCCACGGATTCGTAATCCTGGGTATAAAAGCGCGTTTATTTCATGGTAACAGGGTCAGTAGGGAGTAAAACTGGTGTGACAAAGAAAGAAGCTAAAAACAATCATGTTGAAATTTCGAAAGTCTCCTGTTGCCCAACGAGAAAAGGAAGAGGTGTATATGAGTATGGGGTAAGTGCAATAAGTACTTCAGTAAGTCAAGGTATCGTATCTCTATAATGCCAGTACAACCTACTTCCGTAATTGCATTCATTAATTCCTAAGCCCGGAGACCTAAGTTTAATATGCAACATTATAAGCCCACTAATAATACCTCACTAATCTTTGTCCTTGCCACGATTCACTATTTTCTATGCGAATTATGCTCCCTACGAGTGTTCGCATATCATGCTATTTGCGTAAAACTGGATATCTGCTGAATCAATGTACCAGGAAAAGGCTTAAAGCAGCCAAAGATTGTATAGCAGTCCAAAATTGCTTGAGTAAATCAGCCGAACCTGGCTGCGAATCATATTTGACGCGCGCGGATAATTTGTTAACAGCAGAGCCTACATTTTTGTATTTTCAATCCTCGAGAACTAGCCAGTACGGTGCTTTTCGTCCGATTCTGCTTTGCGAAAGAGTTTTTGTTCATATTTTTCGAAGTATCCTCTTCGTATCTCTCTTTCGGGAGAAAGACAAGTCTTAACAGAATCTCGACATTCAAGTATTAATCCGACCTTAGCCTTGTTCTTGATACGAACCCACCCTCGCAGAATAATGTATTTTCAGTCTTACTTCGAAAGACTCGGAGTACTTGTTATGCCAGCATCTGCTGCGTTCTTTGTCACGAGATTTCTCACCGGTGGCCTCCGTTTTTTGTATAAGATGTTTTTGCATCCACCGATGACAACTCACCAGTCTTATAACCTGTTTTCTGACCAGCCGGTGTCCGGTTGTACCTCACCGGTGCGGACTAACCAGAACCTGCTCGGTGTCCCGGCTTCAGCGAGGAGTTAGCAAGTTTTCTCACTCACCGGTGAAAAAAAATCGCGTTATTGGAGAAGAACCGGACACCGGTGACAAAACACCAGAGACAGCCCCGAGTGCAATGAACGCAGCTATCAATTCGTAAACCCGGAGATAATACCCGAATCTTAACCACCTAAAGCATTGTCCTAATTGGTGTAATATGGTGTATTACCGCGTATAAGACTTATTACAGATTCCTCTTTTCCTCGGAGCGCGCTGTAATAAGGTGAATAACGAGAATAGACTAGCGTTCTATTCTGGCTTATGCAGGGCCAATCAGATCGCTTGGTGGTTCGCCAGCGGGCCGAGGAGA
The DNA here is from genome assembly GCA_023053575.1 of Branchinecta lynchi. NCBI lineage: Eukaryota > Metazoa > Arthropoda > Branchiopoda > Anostraca > Branchinectidae > Branchinecta > Branchinecta lynchi. The sequence continues at coordinate 5,317,846 of JAKZAP010000022.1, read as the reverse complement.
GGCGCAGCGTCGTCAGGGTTGCCAAGGAAAGCACAACAGTTCTACTTTGTTGGAAGCTAAAGAAACAACTCTTCTTAACAAAAACACGTTTTTGTTCTATTACGACGGCTTTTCGTCAGTTCGAGGACCAATGCTGTCCATCCGTTATTTTAATAGTTTTTTTACAGTATAATTTGCGTTATATTGTACTCGTGTACTTCAAGTAGTACCAAGAACCTTTTCGGATATTTTTAGAGCTCGAAAAATTGTATTACCTTGGCAACACCGGAAGCCGCATTGATAAGAACCTCTTGGGTTGTATTTGAACAGGCGTGTGTGTTAAGACGTAGACATCGTGTATAGCGCTATTCACCTTATTACACCTATTAGGACAATGCTTAACAACAACTCACTGGTTTTCACACTTGCCTTGTTTCTGTGTTTTCGACGCGTATCACGCTCCCACTAAGAAGCTCCGTCGCCAGACAACCGGTTTTCTGTTAATTTTCCATACTTATGCAGCGGGCTGGACGAAGGTTAACCACAGCCAAAGCCGCGGGTAATTTGTGAAAAAGCAGAGCCTAGTTTTAAAGTATTCAACTATTATAAAACACCAGACATGAACAGTAAACAATGCGAGGGGGGCTTTTTTGTATTTAAAGTATAACTCGTCAAATGCACAAGGCGACAGTGGAATAAAAGTAAAAATCAACACAAAGCACGCCAATTTAGATTGAATTACTAACTTGGCCCAAAAAAAATCATGACAAACATCATGCACATGCTATAAGCTGGATGAATAGAGGATATGTAGTGATGATGCTTTTCCCGTTCAGGTTCACACCGCCTGAGGCACCTTCCAAGACAGAGTTAGGAATTCAAAGACGTTGCGCATGCTCCTGTGACCCTCCACCTCCTCCCACAATTCCGTCTCCTAGAACTTCGCCAAACCCTCAAGCACGAGCTGCGCCATCTCTCATTCCTGTGAACTCCAGTTCTGGTTCACCATCCTTGAAAAACAGATGGCAAACCTGCGGAGAGGTTGAGACGTTCGTTGATCCATTTTGGAAGGTGGATCTGCACAGTTTTTCGGAAGAAATTAACTTTCGCCACCACAAGTATGTATACTAACTTAATATTGCTAACACGTCTGTTCTTTTCCACAAAACCCTAACACGGCTAAAACCAACCTATATCAGTCGTAATTTATAGAACCAATTCCAACCATTTAGAACAATTAATTTACACCTATTTCGCGCGGGCTAGTTGCTCTTAGTTTTGGGCGATATTCGGGTTTTCCGATTTATCGATAGTTTGCTTTCGATATTTCCATGCCATGTTTTGCTATAGTACGTCTCGTTTTTCCCAAAATCGTCGTGAAAAGGCATCTTGCTTCATCTCAAACTTCGAATAAATACATGCTGAATTACGAAGATCACACTGCTACAATGTCGGATATATAAATAAGTTATTTTAGATTACTTACAATAATTATAAATGAACAAATATCGTTTTCGATATCGATCTCGAATATCGCCCAACACTAGTTGCTATAGCAGAGCAGACGCATTTCCTCCTTGAAAACGAGCACGAGTATCATGGTCAGATAATATATTCCCATTTTAAGTATTTCTGATCTGGATTTTTAATTTGTTTTCGAAAACTACTTGTCATAAGCTTGAATTTTTCCATAGGCTATAGTCGCGTTTTTTGCAATCGCTTGGAACGAAAGTTGCCGTTTTTTGCGATCGACTGTCGACTGGAGGTCCAGTCGATCCGTTTTTTGTCGCTTGACTGGACATCGACTGGGAAAAAAGTCAACAGTCGATCCGATACACCTTTCTCTTGGAGGTTCAGTCAAACTTGGTGCCAAATTTTGAAAACTGAAACATGTGGACCCAAAAACGTAAAATTTACACCTCAGGAAGCGCCAGTACTGCAGTAGTTTCAAAGACTGCCGAGGGAAGAGTTGCGGGGATGGACTGATTATTGACTGATTTAGACCGTTTTTCGAAGGGTTGTTCTCGCTCCCCTATCAAGCGACAAAAAACGGTCAACTGCATGAACCCGGGAACAAGTCCCAATGGCCAGTCGATCTGCAAAAAACGCGACTTATATGAGATTTTCGAGCCACCGGGTTTATAACACATGGGTAGACACTTGACGAAGTCAATTCACAGAAAACTGCTTATACAGCGAACACCAGGAAACGGGGAGTCAAAACAGAGGCTAGTATAAGTTCGACGAACACACCTATTTTAATAATCATTCTGTTTCCCTGAATTATGAGTGAGGACAAGCTTGAAAGTAGTCTTAAAGTACGTTTGGCACATGACAGGTTGCATATGTAACCCATTAAATCTAGAATTACAATAAGAAGACTGAGAGAAATTTTTGAAACCTGGATTTGGTATAGCATAGTAGCTATGACTTTTCACTATGTAGAGTCAAGCGTTCCATGCGATAAGTCTGCGCTGATTTGACGCGGAAACTACTTTGCCGCCACAAATCGGGCTCAAATACAGCGCAGCGTTATGCCATGGAACGCTTGACTCTACACAGCAAAATGTGATAACTTCTACACTAAAACCAAATTCTAGAAGTTTCTCTTTGTCGTATTATTTTAGTTTCTGGATTCAAGGGGTTACATATGCGGCTGTAAGTCATGCATCATTCAAGAAAATGGTTAAATCCCATTCTTTGAATAAGAAAGAAGTGTGATAAGAGGAAAGGGTATTTATTTAATTTTATTGATTTTTTTTTTACCCCCCCCCCCCCCCCCAATGATATAACGGATTCATGGTGGTCAGAATTGTGGCCACAATCAGGATTCTTTTGTCTTAAAAGTGGCCGTTAATGGTAAATTGTTTGTTTGATTTATATGTTTTTGATGAAATTAAAAAATATCTGTCTGTCATATGCAACATGTAGAAGTCAATATGTGCTTTTTGGCAACACGTTAGCTGCGTTCGTTGGACTCCGGGCTGTCTCTGATATTTTGTCGTCCGGTTCTTCTCTTGTAACGCGTTTTTTGGTACACGGGATAGTAGTCACCGCTGAGTGCAAAGACGGCCTAAATTCTGAGTTTTGCGTGAAATCCCGTCAATTGACGAAAACTTCTCGGTAAAGCCGGGCTCCTGAGCAGGTTATAAGACTGGTGAGCAGTAACTGGTGGAGGCAAAACGCCTTATAAGAATAACCGAATACCACTTGTGAGAACTCCCGTGACAAAGAACGCAGCTATTAGATTTATAACACGCTACAGGCTCAAGAAGACATCGCAGCAGAAAAAAAGTAATGAGAATCTTGACGTTGCAGGTGTCCGTCGAGTTATGGACCATCGGTTAAAGGTCCGCAGAGTCTCATCATTGACAAGTCAACGCGGTATATCATCTACAACTGTGAGAACTGCGATGCCTTCTCCACAACATGCTTCCTTTATGTTTAGTCTATTCGGTAGGCTTAGAAGAAGGCAAGACGCTTCTTCTTCTCCCTCCTGGGAAGTGCTTATTTATGGCATTCGCTTTATTATAATTTATCTTTTTGTATCTTATTTCTTATTTCTTTTTTAATCTTAATTACGAAAGGAGTAAAAGAAGAAAATTACGAAAGGAGTAAAGAAAACATTCGAACAACTGCGTTCATTTCCAGAAATCTGCCTAGAAGAACTGAAAACAGCTAAGCCTCAAAGTAGCACAGAAAACAATTGTAGGCCTGGGGAGTCGTGTCGGCTCCAGGTCAGATATCAATATATCGTATTATTTCCCAACACACTGCGCAACCAGGTTCAAGAACTTGTGAGCCTAAGCTGGAATGAAAAATCTTGATTAGCCCCGTACAAACAAGAGCTAGAAGTTGCATCGTCCTAGCACATCTGGAAGTACCTTAGATCGCTATCACCAGAATTACGTTTGCAAAAGCATAATAGATAACATTCCAAGTGATATCTGTTGAAACTGCGCATCCTGTATGTTACGAAACTTCTGACAAAGTAGTTTCTAACCTTAAAAAACACTCCCTTTTCACCGTATATTCAATATATTCAGATTTCCTTCGCTACAGTCGGAAAACACAGGAGCTTTTGGAACAAGACCAAATGATTGGATGGGATTCCAGAAATGTAACATTAATTGGACTTTCCGATACAGACAATCGGGTCTTCTAGATTTCCAGTATTAGCCAGGAGACCAGTGGTTTCAAGGGGTTAAACATGTTACTATTTATCCCTAATCAATATTTGCACATATATATGTGCAAATACATTTTGTATGTATTTGCACATACATACAAAATGATACCGTAGTGGTGTTTTTTGACAAATTACGGCTAATCAGCTGAGAAAACCGAGTTCAGATAGGAATTCAGCTTGTCCGGTTACTCCTATATCTCACTTCTTATCGACTTCAAGAAAGTCTTTTGCTTTGACCAACTTCCTAGTTTTAGCCATATTCTCAGCGATATATCTCTCCGGCAGGAAAATAAAGTTCAAAAACGAATTCAGCATATGAATATATATGAATATATTTAATAGCCAATTGGCCGTGCAAAATACATAGGTTACAATACACTTTACATCACTCAATACTTATCTTTATTTAACTAGTACACTCTTTAAGAATTGGCATATTTTAAGTATCTTAGCTTTATTTTTTGTTTCAAGAATATCGGGGAGCTTGATAGTATACCCATTAAGAAACTGTCTCCTGAGAGTTGCTCGCATTCAACCAAAATGGCCCTCTTCCTCTCGTTACTCCCATATCAAGCCTCTAATCAACTTCAGATAAAACTTTTGCTTTTAAAATTAGGTTTTGGCCTGGTTCCGGGCCAACTACTTATCCGGCGACAAAATATTTTTCATATACGGATTCAACATGTCTCCTTATCCCTACATCGACTATCTCATTGCTTTTTAAGAATATTTGGTTCGCCCCTTACTCTGAAACCCCGCCCCCAAATGTGGGGCCACGGAGGCCATCTACGAGCTTGACGCAATAATAATAATCTTATTTAAACCCTCCATACAAATACAATGTAAATGGTCCGAGGAGTTGGTAGAGAAACAAAAGAAAAAGAAAAAGAAAAGAGAATTAGCAATGGATTTTCATACAAACTTTCATTAAAATACCTTAGAGAGTTATCGTGCTAATGTACAACGGGTTAATTTTTACGTCAGAAATCATCTTCTGCACAATACAGTCGGGCCAAACACAAAAGAAATCAGATGCTGTATGGTTTTCGGGGCGTCGGTATTCTCGTCGGCACAGTGGGTTCTTTTTACACGTAAGAAGTCCAAATCTGTAAACCTTTATCGGGCGCATCCCGAAAGTTTTAAGTTTCGTCGGCACATCGGCTTCTATTTATATGTAAGAAATATAGTTGCTGGAAGGGGGTGTAGGGAGGCGGGGAGTGAAGAGGTGGGGGGAGGTGAGATGGGGAGCGGTGGGTAGGTTGTGACGAGGAAATCATTTTTCTTTCCTATATTTTTTTTTTCTCTCTCTCTTTCTTTACCTCTTTTTTTTTTTTTTTTGAAAATATATTAGATTAGTTTTTATGTCATTATTTATTGAATAATTTCAAGTTAAAAGGTGGTTAGAAGATACAGCCACCCACAGGACTTTTGTCTTTTATGTGGTTGTTGAGTTTTTTTGTACAATGTAGTTGTGTTTTTTGGTGAAGTAAAAAAATATCTGAATCTAAAAAAAATGAATAGATCTAGGGGCAAAGATCGGGCAAAACACAGAAGAAATCGAATTCTGAATGCTTTCGTCGAGCGTCGGTGATCTTTCGGCATATCGGGTTCTTTTTATACTTAATAAATCAAATACTGCAAACATTGTTGTGCGCAAATTTTTACAGAAAAAATACAGATTAAAAAAATTTCGCATGCAGCGCTTAGTTCAAATTAGTCTGGGTATAATCGTTGCAAGCTTCGCTTTTTTAGGTGAAGTTGAAACGAGAAGGCGAATGTGTGAATTTAAATATCCGAATTTACAGACAATCTCAACTGATGTATTAAAATTAGTTTTACACAAATTTTCGCCTGTGGCGCATTTTGTAGTATTCCCCATTTGGAAGATCGGTGTTTCATTTAATTGGCGTTTTAGGATTGACATTCTTGGGGGATTGAAACACGTCAAAAGCTAGAACTTGTATGGTAGATACAGCAAAATGTTTCCGGACAAAAGGCAGTAGACACAAAATTTAGCCTGCGGCGCTTACTTTAACTTGTTCTGGGTACAGTCGTTGGAAGTTTCGCTTTTCATCGAAAGCTGAAATGAACATTAGTAGATAAAATTAGATTAAAGGAATAACCTCAACTTATGGGTTACAATTAGTTTTACAAAAAATTTAGCCTGCGGCGCGCATTTTGTAGCATTTTTTGCAGTCTGTAGTTTTAGTAGATTTGTAGTATTCTCTGTAGCACCGCTGTTCCATTTAGTTGGCGTTTTAGGATGGACATCTGAGTTTGAAACACGTTAAAAGCTAGAAATTGTATGGTAGGTATAGATAAAAACAACGGAAAAAAGGCAGATTTAAGCGAAAGTTGAAATGAAACGCCGAATATGTGAGCTTTAAAACACGAAATTACAATAAAGGAATATCTTCAAATGATGTATTACAGTTAGTTTTACATCGGTTCTATTCTATGCTAGTGGGATATGTGCGACATTGGCGCGATATGGCGCATTTTGTCGGCACATATTTTAGTCCGTCGGCACAATCGGGACGTCCCCCCCCCCCCCAAAGGTAAAAGGCGCCCCTGGTTCATTATTGGGGAAAGAAGATAAGCTGAGTTCGTTTTTGAGCTTTCTTTTTTCCGCCAGACAAGTAGTTCCGGAATTCGGCTGAAACCGGGAAACTGGCAGAAGTGTCAGGAAGTTTTCGTCAAAACAGATATGACTTATAGTGGTAAATACACATGCTGAATCTATATCTGAACTTGGTTTTCTCAGATGATTAGCTATTTGGCATTAATCTGTTTCTGAGTTTTAATAGTAAAAATTGTTCAAGGAGTCTGGCGAAGACAAGACCCAATTGTCTGGATCAAATATTGACTTTTTGGGATCCCATCAAAACCTTTGGTCTTGTTCTTTTCGTTTCAACGCTGACCGACCGATAATCGTTGATCAGGTCTATTTATTTAGAGGCAAAACCCTTTTCTGTTCCGTTGTATTAGTATAGGTCTGATCCGGGAATGTGTCATCAGTTTTCTTGAAGAATCCTTTTTGGGATGCCAAAACGTAAGTGGAGGGATACCTATGAAATCGCAAAATTGTCCGTCTGTGCGCGCTATAACTCTCGAAGGAAGTTAGATATTTTGATAAAACTCGGTGCTCTCTGGGTCAAGAGTAAGGTCGAGTTCGTGGATGGGCTCTTTAGCCCTACATTTAGGGGTGTGGGAAGGGGTTTAAATTAAGGGGCAAATGAAATATTTTTAAACAGATGATGTAATTTTTATGGGGTAAGGAAACATGTTGAACACGATGGTAAAAACCATTATGTCATCAGAAAACTAGTTCGCTCGGAATCCGGCCAAAACCGGAAAGTTTGTTAAAAGTAAAAGTTTTATTTGAAGCTGATTAGATGTTTGATATATGGGTAAGAAGACATGCTGAACACGATGGTGAAAATTATTTTTTCGCCGGACAGGTAGTTAGCCCGGAATCCGGCCAAAACTGGAAAGTCTTTTAATAATAAGTCTTATTTGAAGTTGATTAGATGTTGGATTTATGGGTAGAAAGACATGCCGAACACGATGGTGAAAACCATTTTCTCTTAGGGCAAGAAGTTCACCCGGAGTTCTGCCGAACTGGAAAGTTTGTTAGAAGTAAAAGTTTTATCTGAAGTTGGTTAGATGTTCGATTAAAAGACATGCTGAACACTGATTTGAAAAGTATTTTCTACCTGGACAACTTGTTCGCCCGGAAAATTTGTTAAAATCAAAAGTTTATTTGAAGTTGATTAGATGACAGATTAAGGGGTAAGAAGACACGCTGAATCTGTATATGACAATCTTTTTTTTTACCGGGACATATAGTTCGTTCGGAATCTGGTTGAAACAGGATTTTTTATTGTAGTTTACTTGAAGTTGATTAGATGTTCTTTATACGGATAATGAGATACGCTAAATTTGCTTCTGAACTTTTTTTTTTCTGGACAAGTATGGTAGTTCGTTCGTAATTGTCTGGATCAAATATTAGATGTTTGGGATCCCATCGAAACCTTTGGTCTTGTTTTTCTTGTGACAAGGGCTAGCAAGGGGTTTCGAGGCAGGGGTTCAGTTTATTCAGGGGGCTGGCAACTTTGGCGCCAAACGGATAGCCAAAAAACTAAAACGAAGTTTTAGCGTTTATGGCACTGGAAGAAACAGGCTGCTAGTATACAGGGTTGCCACATGTCGCACGATAGTATGAATTGCCACTCTATTTTGTTTTTGTCACTCCTGTCCTACGTAGGACATAAAAATCACTCTATTCTAGAAAATGACCAAATGTGTCATTTTTGCAGCAGGGATTCTGACCAGAACTGACTATTTCAAGTTTTTTTCATGAAAGTAAAATTAAGATGCGTCATTTTTACAGAGGCGATTCCGACCAAAAGTGAACATTTCATGAAAATAAATTTCACTCCCAATTCACTGTCTGTTTTTTTGCCAAAAGTCACCCTCTAAATATTTTTGATACGGCAACCCTGCTAGTATAACGATATTCAGAAATAATGTGTTTTAAACAGTAACAGCGTATTTCGGGTTCCTCTTTAGCCCCATATCCTTCGAAACGAATTGAATTCAAATGCCGATGGGTCATGTGTGATGGGATCTTTTGTAATAAATCTACTAAACGAGCCCGCATCGTCGGTCCGGACAAAACCTCATTTAAATTTCCAATCAGGTAAAAACAGTAAACTATTTGAATAGAAAAACCAACAATCACGGTTGCCCCCTGCTATGACACAGGAGGATTTAATGAAAGATGGGTTTATGAAGGGATGTAGGCTTGTTCTTTATCTTTTTTTCTGTATTCACAGGTTAAGTAGGTGTGAAGGATGGAAATTTATTTTAAGACGAACCTTAAAGGACACCTCGCACTACGCAATGTTTCTGCCGAGATGTTCTGGGATAATTGAAACTTCCATAATGAGCTTACACAGATTATAAAAGGGTTAGGTTATTTTTAGCCTCTTTCCTTGTCCTTGTCTTCGATGGCAATCATCGCAAAATGGCCATAAAACATTCTCAGACCAATAGGCTTCTCGGAAACAATGATCGGGCGACTGATACGTCACGTAAAGAGAACAAACGTGGCAAGTGGGATAATAAGTGCAATGCCAAGAGGCGAGAGGATATCGGGAACGAGAATGGATGGAAATATTACTGAAGTAGAAAAAATTAGCTGTGATAGACCATGGAGACTCATTTTCTTTCCCTCAGATTTAAAGAGATCAAATAAAATGTGCACCAATTTGCACTAATTTCTAGCCCCTTATGAACCTCTTCTTGAAACTGATTCCTACTTACAAGTCCCTCTCCCCGTGATAGACATAGTGTCGAATTGTTTTCAATTCAAATACACCAGAAACAAAGAATAGGATACACCAACTAGCAAAAGTTACGAGCCCCTCATCGCCGATAACGATTATGGTCTAACAGTCGATTTTGCCTTTCCTCGTTTTAGTATGCCCTTCCTGGTTTTAGTATGCCTTCCTGCTTTTCTCGCGTTCCCTTCCCTTCCTGGTTTTACTCGATCCCATATATACACTACATATTTTAACTAAAAAAAAACAAACAAGAGCTACGAGCTCATATGGCACTTGTTACGAGTAGGCACGGCTCGGTTATGTCAATGATATATCTAGTGTTTGCTAGGTGTCTTCCCACCAAGTTTCATCTCGATCCCTCCACTCATAGCGTTTTCCAATATTTCCGGTTCTCCCCTCCAGCTCCCCCCAAAAGTCACCGGATCCGGTCCGGATTTTAAGTGGGTCGTCTGAGGCATGAGGTCTTTCCAAATATCAAATTTCATCGAGATCCGGTCACCCGTTCAAAAGTTATAAATACCTCAAGATTCCGGATTCCCCTCCCTCCACTCCCCCGACAGTGCCCGAATCGGCTCGGTTATGTCAATGATGTATCTAGTGTTTGCTAGGTGTCTTCCCACCAAGTTTCATCTCGATCCCTCCACTCATAGCGTTTCCAAAGATTTCCGGTTGCCCCCTCCAGCTCCCCCCAAAAGTCACCGGATCCGGTCCAGATTTTAAGTGGGTCGTCTGAGGGATGAGGTCTTTCCAAATATCAAGTTCCATCGAGATCCGATCACCCGTTCAAAAGTTATAAATACCTCAAGATTCCGGATTCCCCCTCCCTCTACTCCCCCCACAGTGCCCGAATCGGCTCGGTTATGTCAACGATGTATCTAGTGTTTGCTAGGTGTCTTCCCACCAAGTTTCATCTCGATCCCTCCACTCATAGCGTTTCCCAAGATTTCCGGTTGCCCCCTCCAGCTCCCCCCAAAAGTCACCGGATCCGGTCCAGATTTTAAGTGGGTCGTCTGAGGGATGAGGTCTTTCCAAATATCAAGTTCCATCGAGATCCGATCACCCGTTCAAAAGTTATAAATACCTCAAGATTCCGGATTCCCCCTCCCTCTACTCCCCCCACAGTACCCGAATCGGCTCGGTTATGTCAATGATGTATCTAGTGTTTGCTAGGTGTCTTCCCACCAAGTTTCATCTCGATCCCTCCACTCATAGCGTTTCCCAAGATTTCCGGTTGCCCCCTCCAGCTCCCCCCAAAAGTCACCGGATCCGGTCCGGATTTTAAGTAGGTCGTCTGAGGCATGAGGTCGTTCCAAATATCAAGTTTCATCGAGATCCGATCACCCGTTCAAAAGTTAAAAATACCTCAAGATTCCGGATTCCCCCTCCCTCCACTCCCCCCACGGTGCTCGGATCGGGGAAGTGACTATTTCCAACTTAATCATTTGGGGTCCCTGATGTGCCTGCCAAGTTTTATCATCCTAGCTTATGTGGAAGTGCCCGAACTAGCAAAACCTGGACAGACCGACAGACCGACGGACGGACAGAAATTGCGATCGCTATATGGCACTTGGCCGAAGGGCAAGTGCCATAAAAACATTTATGAAGCTACCGGTCCTATGTCCGATCTTTCCTGCTTATAAGGAATGTTCCCACTACTCGCACACTCCGAAGTTGTTTTACCTCGATCATACACCTGAAGATCGAGGCAAACTTAAACATCTATGCTTGAGGACGTTTTGACACGGGGACATTTTGTCTTGGGGACGTTTTTGACACGGAGACGTTTGTCACGGGGACATTATTTCACGGGGATGTTCTGTCACGGGGAGCGGACGTTTCGTCGGTAAGCCGACGCTTTAGCAGTATAGAGGGAGCTTTGACTGCGAAAGCTGCTTTAGAAATATTCGCGCTTCAAAGAAAAGTGAGAATAGCAAAAACACGGATGACAGCAATTTCAAGCATTTCCGCGTCTTTTACAACTTCTGGAGAAAAAAAAAAGTTGTAAAATTACGATTGGAAACAGTTGTTCAATGACACTTCAAAAAAGAATCTTAAACAGTTGTAAACATTACGATTGGAAACAGTTGTTTCCAGTTCTTTACGATTGGGATTTTAGATTGACTTTTTCAGTTAAACTATTTTGATCGTTTACAACTCAACACAATTCAGCTTCCATACTAACACTGTATGAAATCAAGTTTTGTTTCAGGACTTGGAAACCAAACCAACTGTTTCCGATCGAAAACAATGGAAAACGATCGTAAACAGTTGTTGAATCACAATTGAAAAAACAACTGTACGGTTCTAAAATTACGACTGGAAACAGTTGTTTCCAGTCGTTTACGATTTCAGATTCACCGTTTCAGTTAAACTCTTTTGATCGTTTACAACAACAAACAAATCACCCTATTACAGTTGTTAAAACTCAGGTCTGTATTTCACGACTTGAAAACTAAACCAACTGTTTCCGATCGAAAAAATCGATAACGATTGTTAATAACTGAAAACGATTGGAACCAGTTGAAAACGATAGTTTTGAATGAACAACTGTTTCCAATTTTTAACAGTTGTTAACAATTGTTTACGACTTAATTCTTTCCATGAGGGTTTGGTCGGGTCCGTTTCATCGTCCTAGCACATCTGGAAGTACCGTAACTCGAAAAAGTGTGACAGGCTGACCTCAATTTTCAGATTTCCCGCCCTCCTCCCCCCCCCCCAACGATTGTCGGATCGAGAATTTGTTTTATTTCCATGTTAGTTTGATCCGGTCCCTGATATGCCTGTCAAGTATCGTCGTGAAAATCCCAAAACCACCATCATCGGAATTCCGGGAAACCACCTCCACGCGTCCGGATCCAGTCCAATTGTTCAAACGATTTATCTAGAGCAGATGCTTTTTCTTCCCAGCAAGTTTCACTCCAATCCCTCCATTCTAAGAGTTTCTCGTGATTTTCGGTCTCCTCTCCCCCCATTCTAAGCGTTTCTCGTGATTTTCGGTCTCCTCTCCCCCCCCCCCCCCCCCCAGCTACCCCATAGCTGCTGAATCTGGCCCGGACTTGAAATGGGACTTCAAAGATACATCATCTACTCAGTTATTAAGTTTCATTCCAATTCGATGACCCGTCCGAAAGTTACACGCTACTCAATTCTCCGAATCGCCCCCCCCCCCCCCCAGATGGTTGGATAGGAAAACTGATTATTTCCAAGTTAGTTGATCGGGTCCCTGATATGCCTGCCAAGTTTCATCGTCCTAGCACATATGAAAGTACACGAGCTCGAAAAACTGTGACAGACAAACGGAATTGCGGATCGATATATGGCACTTGAGCCAGAGGCTGCAGGTGCCAGAAAACCCCCAAAAAGATTCTGTAATTGCTTCGCTATCGGATCTAATTTCTCGCGGAAGACAATGTGCTACAGTGAAGATTGTGTAGTTTGTCGACATCGCCAATCCTACTTTTAACTTTGTCTTTTTTTGTTCAAGCGCATAGTGCCATCTCTTTCAACTTTCTCTTTTTTTCAAGCGAATGATGTTGATTTCCTGATTGAAACCGTACAAAAAATTAAGCCAGTGCTGTAATTGCTTTTTTTGGGATCCCAAAACGTAAGTGTATGACAACGTAAGTACCTATGACATCGCAAAAGTTGTCCGTCCGTCCGTCTGTAAGCACGATAACTCTCGAAGGGAATGAGATATTTTGATGAAACTTGGTGTGAGGATTGTTTGGGTCAAGGGTAAGGTCGAGTTCGTAGATGGGCTCTGTTTATTTGGGGGTGGGGGTTCAAATTAAGGGACAAACAAAATATTTTTAAACAGCTAGTGTGATAATCGATTATGGGGTAAGAAGACATGCTGAGCACGATGGTGAAAATCATTTTCTCGCCGGACAAGTAGTTCGTCCGGAATCCGGCCAAAACCGGAAAGTTGGTTCGAAGTTGATTAGATGATAGATTTAGGGGTAAGAAGAGACGCTGAGTCTGTATATGATGATCATTTTTTACCCGGACATATAATTAGTCCGGAATCCGGTTGTACCCGCATTTTTTTTGTAAGTCAAAGTTTAATTTAAAGTTGATTAGATGTCCTTTACGGAGATAAGGAGATAAGCCGGTTTCGTTTCTGAATTTTCTTTTTTGCTGGACTAGTAGTTCGCTCGGAATTCGGGCGAAACCGCAAATTTGGCAGAAGTAAAGCTGGAAGTTTCAGTCAGTATCATCAAAATAGATATGGCTTATAGAAGTATAGTTAGATAGGTAGATATAATATCTGAACTCGTTTTCTCTGATGATTGGCCTGGCGAAGACAAGGCCCAATTGTCTGTATCAAATCTTAGATTTTTGGGATCCCATCGACACCTTCGGTCTTGTTTTTTTTTATCAGATCTACTTTCTCACGGAAGACATGTACTACACTGATACGACTTCTAACCAATGAAGATTAACGAACATCTGCTAATTGCAGTGCTAACATGGGCGTATAGGCTATCGTCATTAGCTACATTTTAGCATATTTAACACCAATGCCATCACTTCATTACATAAACAAAAATCAAGTTGATGACTTTGCCAAAATGGTATGAGTATAAGTGTTATAATGACTGAAAAGTGACTTATCATTCCCACACTCCAGGAAAGGGATTCCGTTCTATTGGCACTCATACACCTTTTTGTTTGTACATTAAGTACTACAGAGTTCGTGAAGGAATGCTACTTCCCGATGAAAAATTTATCTCAAAATAGTGCTATGAAGTAGTACGAAAAGTAGCATGCAGTACTAATGATGCTACTACATGCTTCTACTTCAAGGCTACCGTGTTACTGAATACTACTATATGCTACTATTAGCAAGACCGGATGCTACTATGGCAAGACGGGATGCTACTGGATACTACTACATAAGATTCCCGATGAAAATTTACCTCAAAATAGTACTATGAACTAGTACGAAAAAGTAGCATGCAGTACTAATGATGCTACTACATGCTTCTACTTCAAGGCTACCGTGTTACTGCATACTACTATATGCTACTATTAGCAAGACCGGATGCTACTATGGCAAGACAGGATGCTACTGGATACTACTACATAAGATTCCCGATGAAAAATTTACCTCAAAATAGTACTATGAAGTAGTACGAAAAAGTAGCATGCAGTACTAATGATACTACTACATGCTTCTACTTCAAGGCTACCGTGTTACTGCATACTACTATATTAGTAGCAAGACCGGATGCTACTATGGCAAGACGGGATGCTACTGGATACTACTACATAAGATTCTCGATGAAAATTTACCTCAAAATAGTACTATGAACTAGTACGAAAAAGTAGCATGCAGTACTAATGATGCTACTACATGCTTCTACTTCAAGGCTACCGTGTTACTGCATACTACTATATGCTACTATTAGCAAGACCGGATGCTACTATGGCAAGACAGGATGCTACTGGATACTACTACATAAGATTCCCGATGAAAAATTTACCTCAAAATAGTACTATGAAGTAGTACAAAAAAGTAGCATGCAGTACTAATGATGCTACTACATGCTTCTACTTCAAGGCTACCGTGTTACTGCATACTACTATATGCTACTATTAGCAAGACAGGATGCTACTGGATATACATAAGATTGGACCAGTCTGAGGCACATTAAATGATAGCATTCTTTGCTATTACATAGTATTACATGCAGCGTTTTCGTACTACTACCATACTACTACGCAGGCTAAAAAAATTTCATCGGGTTGTTGCCGAATGAATATTTGGGCTAGACCTCAATATTATGAAACTGTCGGAAGGTTCATAACACGTACACAAGGATGTACAATTTCATCAGCTAACAAATAACATACTGTATATTGATGCCGGAGGCGTTACTAGCCAAAATGTTTGGGGGGGGGGGACGAGAAATTTACCGACTGGCCGGAAGTTTTTACCGACAATAAAAAGGATTTTCAGAAAAACCGACTATTTTGAAGAAAATAGACCAATTTTCAGAAAAAACGACTATCGTCGGTGAAGAAAATCAACTGTTTTGACGAAAAGTCGCGGCGCTTCGCACCGACTCGGTTATTTTTACCGACTGGCCGACGGCATTGGGGGGGGGGGGGGCGATCAGACATCAATGTCAGAAGTTTCATAGCCTCTATACCAGGATGCGCGATTCATCAGCTAAGAAATAACACACTATATGTTGAAGCTTAAGAAAATCTATATTCTGAGCTTGTTTCCGTAAAACATAAAACTAATCATGGTTTGAAACGTAAAGTAACACCCCAAAGTCATAACCGAAAAATTCTGCAAAATCAGCAGTGTGTTATTGGCCGAAATCCTTGACAAAAGGAATAGGATTTTTGACAGTGAGATATTAACTTTCAGGGAATACCCAAAAAACTTTTAGAAAGAGTAAATACAGAACTAATTAATAGTTTGAAACAAGTGTTCTACCTGGGCTCCAAATAATATTTACAAACAGGCCTCATGCCGACAGGCTGCCAAGACAGATATTGTCACATGTGTTGTTATTTATGTGTGTTTGTTATGGCCTTTGGGCTCTGAAGACAAATAAATATCATATCATATCATATCATATGCTACCTAAGTAATGATTTCGAAATTTCACTGAAAAGGGCTGAGAAACGACAATCTAGTTACCCATTACTTTTTCAACATGAATACTTGAAGACCCGTGAAAAATTAGATATTTCGTAGTTGATTTTCATACTGTGAATTTTCACTTTTGGGTTTGTGGACCCTCTATGTGCTTACCTCTATACTTGAATATTTAGCAACTACAGCGGCAAACGATTCCCATAAAGTATAAATAAGAAGAAGACTCAAATTGGCATCCCGATTGTCAGTCTTATCTTAATTGTCTTATATTACCTGTCTTCAGGCGCGTCCCGATACCTTCCTGATAGGGAGAATTTTACCAGAATTCTTTAAGTTTTACCGGAATTTTGTCAGATTTTACCGGAAATGCCTCCGTAATGACCACCTCTGCAGAGACTCTAGAATAGGCCTACTGTTGTGTTCCCACTTCTATTATGTGCTACAAATAACACAAAATAGGCTCGTTGAAATACTGAAAAGGCAGCTTATTTTTCATTCTGATATTTGAATACTAAAATATTTTGAACACATCTGAGGGATTTTGTAGTTTTCGTAATAACGTTAGGCTGCTTGCATGGTAAACCAAATTTCATCCAGACCCGGAGAATTTGAATTTAAACAAAGGACTGCCTTTCCAGGATGACGATGCGACATCGGAGAAGTTAAGCCTGTAGAAAAGTAGGAAAATGATTTTAAATATTCCTTCAGCCCAAGCTGACTGCGAATCATGTTTGATAGTGCAAAACGGATACGTCAGCTGAATTTTATTAGAGCTATATTTCGGTCCTTTTTGGCAAGGGTCCTCTTAAGGCTCAAAGCCGCTCAAATTGGAAAAACGAACTTGTGGGAAAACGAACTTCGTTTTCCAACTTGAG
Source organism: Branchinecta lynchi (assembly GCA_023053575.1). Lineage (NCBI taxonomy): Eukaryota > Metazoa > Arthropoda > Branchiopoda > Anostraca > Branchinectidae > Branchinecta > Branchinecta lynchi. The sequence goes on along the minus strand of JAKZAP010000022.1, from coordinate 5,300,839 downwards.
CGGCATTGAGCCAGGAGAGGACCCTTGCCAAGAAGGGCCGAAATATATCTCTAATAAAATTCAGCTGACGTATCCGTTTTGCACTGTCAAATAAGAAAATGATTTTAGGATATGTCCTGCAATGAATCTGATATTTTTATTTCATTTTTCGGCAATGGCTTACATTTCTAGTTGGTGAATACTTCAAGCGTAGAGGAACCGGCGCATAAAGGTATCACAAATCCGAAAGAATAAGTTCATTCTATGAAACCGACTATCCCGGGATAACGGAGAAATGAAGAAACGCATTTTTATCGGGTTTTCAGGAATATTAAGTGAATAAGTGATATGTTACTAGACGTGTTGGACCTTAGACCTATTCGGTTAAACTTTAAGATTGTCAGTTAAGACTAAAATGTCCTGGACCTTCAACCCACGCTACACTTTTTTTTTCATAATTCCGATAGGTTCCCGGAGCAAAATTCCGGTGGATTCCAAAATTCTAGTAGATTCCGTGGGCCAAAGTCCGGTAGATCACCTGCTCCAGCCTCCAGTAAATTCCCTGAGACAAGTTCCGGTAGGTTCCCTGAGTAAAATTTCGGTAGACTCCGTGAGCAAAATTCCGGTAGATTCCTGGAGCAAAATTCCGGTAGTCCCGGTTCAGAATTCCAGTAGTTTCTCTGAGCAAATTCCGGTAGATTCCCTGATCCAGCCTCCAGTAAATTCCGTGAGAGAAGTTCCGGTAGATTCCTTGAGCAAGATTTCGGTAGATGCCTTGAGTAAATTCCAGTAGGTTCCCTGAGCAAAATTCCGATAGATTCCATGAGCAAAATTCCGGTAAATTTCCGGAGCAAAATTCCGGTAGATTTCCAGAGCTAAAGTCCCGTAGATTCCCTGAAAAAAAAATCCGGTAGATTCCAAAATTCTAGTAGATTCCGTGGGGCAAAGTTCGATAGATCCCCTGATCCAGTCTCCAGTCAATTTCCTGAGACAGATTCCGGTGGATTCCTTGAGCAAGATTTCGGTAGATGCCCTGAGCAAAATTCCGGTAAATTCCCGGAGCAAAACTCCGGTATATTCCCAGAGCAAAATTCCGGTAGATTCTCTGAGTAAAATTCCGGTAGATTCCTTGAGCAAAATTTTGGTATATTCCCTGAGCAAAATTCCGGTAGATTCTCTGAGTAAAATTCCGGTAGATTCCTTGAGCAAAATTTCGGTACGTTCACTGAGCAATTATCCAGTAGACTCCATAAAAATCATCAAGTTCAGGTGAATTCGACAAATTTTTACTGGCACTGCTTCGCCGCAGTTCGGAATTTTTTCACACAGACCTTCTGGGGGGGGATGCAGCCCCCCCCCCCTCGGGACGCCCCTGTCTGTCTTATACTACAGTCTTATATTACTTGCATTATATTATATTTGTTATTACTTGCAACGTCTGATATTTGATTCCTAAGCAATGAGACTCAATCTCGATGAGAAATCATGTTTGACCCCTTGTTTAATATTAGCGTTTCAGTTGTGGCGCCGGTCTTGTCGGGACAGGATGCCATCAATATTCTCAACATCTCTACTAGGGCTTATTGTGGAAAACTCAAAATCACTCAAGAGAGTCAAAATATTTAAATGTACTCAAAAAGAGTATACAACAATAAGCTAATTTTACATTCAAGTATATAGAACGTGTCCGAAAGCTCCGAAACGAACAAAAATACTGAATTAATTCAGCATTTTATGCAGCATTTCGCTTTCGGACTGAAATTTCGCTCAATTAACGCAGTATTAATTCAGCATAAAATTCATCGAAAATTCAGCAAGAATACTAAATTTTATACTGAGTTTTCAAGAAGAAACTGGGAAGTACCAGTACGGCGATTCTCTAAATGTTTTCGGCGGCAAACATAACAAATTCAAAAAGACAAATGACAATTCGGCAAACATTCCAAATTCTAAGACAACTGGCGATCATGGCCAACGAAGAAAGGAAAAATAAGAATATAAGAAGGTTGGATATCAGTAGCTGATCACATTTTGTCAGCTTCACACAGCTAATTCTTTTTTCTTCTTCTTCTTCCGGACTTAAATTTTGGTATTCAAGAAATGTCAGAGAAGAAAAAAAGGTAACAGCTTTCGGATGAAAAAAAAAGAAAATGCAGCATTAATGCAGCATTTACAGCAACAAAAAGCTTTCGGACACGTTCATAGGATACAGATCGCACGTCGAACTAAATTGTTATTTTGCTTGTTCTTCACCATGTCATTCATTCACCTGGGGTCTGGTCAATATGACTAAATTGTTATTTTGCTTGTTCTTCACCATGTCATTCATTCACCTGGGGTCTGGTCAATATGACCTTTTGTAGGCTGAAAAGTTGCAAACCAAGAAACTACTTTCACTTTCGGGCAGATCCTAAGCCACTTTTTACAAACTTTTTGCTTTTACTTAACCTGATGCTTAAGGAAGTCTTAATCTTTATGGTGGAGTGCCATTAGCACCAATTCATGATCAAGCGTGACTGTCACCACGTTTTTGCAAACTCCATAGAACCGGTTGCGTGGATTATATCTGGGCATCTGACCTCTTGATTCTAAAGGTTCTACCGTACTGGCTGATGATGTTTCTTCAGATCTACAACACCATGTGTAAGCTTGTTTGACAACTTACCACCTGCCAAAACTGCTACTGAATAAAAGTGGGGTAACACTTAATAATTAATTTACAGCTCCAAAGCCAAAAGAGGTTCTACTGCCAAAAATGAAACCAATTAGAGGTCACGTGCCAGAATTGATGCTTATACACTAGTTATTTCCCGCAATTATTAAATAATTCATAATGGTATTAATTATTTTTAACCCACACATCTCCGAATACTGGGTGTTTGAATGCATTTGGAACCAAAGTATGCATCACACACTCGGTCCACAAGTAAGTAATAGTAAGTAATTTATTTATGACCCGCCATTTTGAAACTCAACGGAAAAACTCAAAACTCAACTTAAAACTCACGGAACCTGCTACCTGCTTGATGAATTAGCTAGTTTTATAATTTGGGTTTTATTATGCCGCTTAATTTGAATTTACCGCCAAAGTCGCCGCCTAATTCAAATTTGCCGCCAAATTCGCCACACAAATTGAACCGAGAGTTACTGATTTGAGCCACAAAAGCTTGTCGGTCGCAGAAATAGACTTGTGGGACACGCACACGATTGTGGAGATACTCTTTTTGAGCCACAGCCTCTTTGTGGGATCACGGAAAAACGCCTCTAATTTCAACCACCAGCAGAGCTCAGTTCCTAGTCTCGTTCAATCGTGACTGTTGCCACAATATCGTGCTCCAGCAAAACAAATCACTGTCAAAATCGCTTACAATCGATCCCGAGAAACTCGCAAGGAGTTTCATACCAAACATTCACGGCTGATGCCTGGTGTGTATTATGACGCGACTGCACTCTACATGACCAATACGACTAAGTCCCAAACACGCCAGTGAACCTCGGGAAGAACGAGAAACGTCGCCCGAACAACGACTCAAATATCATGTCAACCAATCAGCGACGCTCGTTGGGGACAGCTCTGCTGACGCTCCCGGCTCTTCGCTAGGCACACGGCGATTCTTCACCGGCACGAATACTCTATGTGACTAAGTCCACAACACGCCACTGACCCTCAGGAAGAACAAGAAAGCGTCTCACTAGCGACTCGAACTCAACAACTCAAATAATAATAATAATATAACTGCAGTGGAAAGGCTTTCGCCTCTATTAATCATGTGGTAACCAATCACGGCGCTCGTTCGGAACAGCTGTGGTGCCACTTCCGGCTCTTCCGTTAGGTACACGGCTATTTTGCATCCTCAAGGAGAGTTAGTCCTCAAGAGTATTGTTAGTCATCACGAGTATTTTGGTTCGCCCACTTCTTTTATCTAGTCCTTCCATCTAAGTCCATCTGTCCACGTTCGTTTACGTCTAAGTAAACCTCGACCATCCTATGACGGGAAGCCAGACGGTAGAAGAAAGCGAAGCCACCCGAAAAACGGGTGAACATAATAGTTGCGTTTTCGCAGATACCATGGTATCTGATACCACGGTCTTAAAGTCGTTTTTGCAGTTATCGCGATATCTGGCCAATTTATCTTGGTATCTGATATTCAGATAATACGATCCGACCGTGTTAACTGGTCGTGGTATCTGAAAAGTCATCTCACTTTCATCATACTTTGTCAGATTGGTGAGAAAGAAGTTTAGCACTTAGTGATGTAACTGGATATCTGTCTTTTTTTCGGATGACTTCGAAAAGTGCAATTTCGGCAATAGTCGTTTTTGCAGAGCACCGTGTATCAAATATCACAATAACTGCAAAAACGACTAATTGCATATCCAGTTACCGTGGTAACAGATACCATGGTATCTGCAAAAACGCAACTAATGACCTAGATCTAAGGACGGCTATGGTACCTCGATAGTGCCTGAATGGAAGGACGTCACCGGTGCGGCATACATGGTCGGTGTCAAGCGTAAACCACGTATCTTCCTTTTTAAAAAAAAATTAGGAGGTGAAAAAAAATCATAACTTTTTCTCGTTAGTAGTACAGCCCGCTATATTAATCCGAGATACGTGGTTTCCATCTTGGTTGTATCTCTCAAACTGTGAGTCAGATGCAAATTCAGGGTTGCCACCGGTAGTACAATTGTACTCTTTTTAGTACATTTTTTTCAAAGTAGTGAGTTGATAGTATATTTGAAAAAAGTAGTACTTTTGCAGTACATTTTAAGAAAAGTAGTACTTTTCGAAAAAATTGTACAAAAAAATTGTATTTTGATAATTACATCTGAAATACGTGATCTGTTTATTTATTCTGAATCTTTATGAGCTGCGCAAATTACCCTATAACAAAATTCTGAAACGTTTCACTGCCGTTTGTAAAGCAACTTTTCATTCAGAACTTCCAAAAGTTAATTCAAGCAGTAACATGAAAATTATAACATGAGCTTTGTTATCAAAAATATAAGTTTTCTTCTGGCTGTCGAAAAAAATTAACGTTCTCTATCGTGTCCATCAGGTCACGGATTTATGATTGATCTGGTTACAGAGCTGTGTGGCAATATTAGTAAATTCTCTAGGTGTGGCCTATAAATTCTTGGTAGTAATTTGTAGAATGTTGCCAAGGAAAATGTTCCACGACTTTGTATCTTAAACCGCTATCAAATACGACATTCTGAATCTGTAAATATTAAAAATTAAGTTTTGATCGCCACCTGTAACCTTTCTCTTCTCTCATCTCTTGTCCTATTTCTTCACCTGTTAATGTTTTAAAACCAGAAAGTGATTGGACGTTCAAAATTGCGATTTACAAATCTACATTAACATTCAGAAGATGAGAAATGAGGTATGTACGCTAATGATGTACGTTCTCTTTTGTCGTAAATGATAAATAGAAGGAGTTAACTGAACATGCAGAGGAGATGTGTGGTCAAAATACACTTAATCTGTCTGAATATGTGTAATATCGGCCTACATATACATTAAGAATTAACTCAACGGGACTTTATTCAACTGTATTTCTGACGGAGCTTCGAGATAGGCCACATTTTTACGATCATGCGTGAGTTGTTGACAGTAGCGTCAGTAGACGATAATGCGCGTGTTGCGCGAAGAATTAGGTAGTTCTCCTCTGATAGTACTTCTTTGCTACTTCCGTAGTGAATTTTATTTCGGTGGCGTGGCAACCCTGGATGCAATCGAGATACGCACCGTTCGACGCAGAATTTTTCGGCGAGTAGAACTGTGTCAACAAGACCAAAGGTTTCGATGGGATCCCAAAAATTCAATATCTGATCCAGACAACTGGGTCTTGTCTTAGCCAGATCCAGTCTTCGCCAGACTCCTTGAACATTTTTACGATTAAAATTCAGAAACAGATTAAGGCCAAATAGCTAATCACCTGAGAAAACCAAGTTCAGATTTGGATGCAGCATGCGTGTTTACCCCTATAAGTCATATCTGTTTTGACGAAAACTTCCTGCCACTTCTGCCAATTTCCCGGTTCCGGCCGAACTCCAGAACTACTTGTCCGGCGAAAAAAGAAAGCTCAAAGACGAAATCAGGGTATCTTCTTTCCCCAGTAATTAACATCTAATCAACTTCAAATAGAAATTTAGCTTATAACAAATTTTCCGATTCAAGCCGGATTCCGGTCGAACTATATGTCCGGGTAAAATATGATTGTCATACAGGGACTCAGCATCTCTTCTTACCCCTAAATCGCTTATCTAATCAACTAGAAATAAAACTTTGACTTCCAACAGATTTCCGGTTTTGGCCGGATTCCGGACGAACTACATGTCCGGGTAGAAAATTGTTTTCACATAAGTGTTCAGCATGTCTTCTTGCCCTAAATTGAACATCTAATCAACTCCAAATAAAACTTTTTATTTTGACAAACTTTCCGGTTTGGGCCGGATTCCGGTCGAAATACTTGTCCGTCGAGAAAATAGTTTTCACCATCGTCTTCAGCATGTTTTTCTACCTCTAAATCGAATATCTAATCAACTTCAAATAAAACTTTTACTTTCAACAAACTTTCCGGTTTGGGCCGGATTCCGGGCGAAATACTTGTCCGTCGAGAAAATAGTTTTCACCATCGTCTTCAGCATGTCTTCCTACCCCTAAATCGAACCTCTAATCAATTTCAAATAAAACTTTTACTTTCAACAAACTTTCCGGTTTGGGCCGGATTCCGGGCGAAATACTTGTCCGTCGAGAAAATAGTTTTCACCATCGTCTTCAGCATGTCTTCCTACCCCTAAATCGAACCTCTAATCAATTTCAAATAAAACTTTTACTTTCAACAAACTTTCCGGTTTGGGCCGGATTCCGGGCGAACTACTTGTCCGATGACAAAATAGTTTTGACCATCGTGTTCAGCATGTCTTCTTACCCCATAATCGACTATCACATTAGCTGTTTCAAAATATTTTGTTTGTCCCTTAATTTGAATCCCCTCCCCCACCCCTAAATGTAGAGCTACAAAGCCCATCTACGAACTTGACTGGTCCGACGACCCAACGAACCCTCACACCAAGTTTCATCAAAATATCTCGTTCCCTTCGAGAGTTATCGTGCTTACAGACGGACGGACGGACAGACGGACAACTTTTGCGATGTCATAGGTATCCCTCCACTTACGTTTTGGGATCCCAAAAAGTGGAAATCGCAAATTTGACCAGATAGCCTACATGGTTTCCGCTTGACACAGACGATGTCACGTGGAATGAATGGAGATGGTTTGTCGACGCCCTATGCGCCACCAGTGGCTCTGGAGGAACTAGGGTTGAAGGTCATTCACTGTGTTTGCACGATTAAACAGATAGCTTTCATTCAGTCGAGACTGCACACCTTTTGAACTTCCGCTTGAATTTGACGTCATAAGTTCTTAAAGGACCTGTGTTACCTATAATACTAACGCAACCTACATGCATAATCACTCCACATATTTCTAAACCCGGAGACCCCAATTTCGTACTGTACATTCGAAGTGGTCTAACAAAACCCTTTTTCTACCTTCGATGTGTATCCCGCAGTCGACGGTTGTCTGCGAGGTTATGGTTATGTAAATTGTTTCCCTGTTTTAGCTTTAAGTCAACGGGTCTCGGAAAAGGCTTAAAACAGCCAAAACCGTGGGTTATTCGTTGAAAGCACAGCCTAGGTTTAAGGTATTCAAATATTTTAAAATACTGTAATCTGAAGAGTAAATAGTGCGAGGGTTCCTTTAAGCTTTGTCTTCGTTTATCGTGCAGTCTGCAAAATGCGACAAAGCATTTCCATAATCCATACAATCAAACTTTTGAATATTTATTTATCTAAATAAATTCCTTAGACACAACCAGGAGCACAATTTAATAATAATAAATATTCATAATATATGAGGTATTTCAGAATTACAAACTCCACTCTGTTCAGACACAACTGGAACTGTTGCTAAGCAAGCAAATAAACCTGTTTCGACAGTGGGAGGATGCTACTGTATTTTCTATATACGTTCCTTCTGCTAAAACTGGTATCATCATTTTCCAATCATAAATGTAAAATTCTCCGTAGCAAATGAACTGAGTGGGTCCTACAGTAATCGATCTGGCACGCAATTTGGATATTATTCATAAGATGAAGTGTCAGCTAATTCGGGTTTCCATACTAAAAGCCATCTTAACAACAAAGTTCCAAGAGACAAAGTATGCAGAAACTTCGAATTTGTAGACATTCTGATTTAAAAGCTTCAAGACCAGACACTCCTTTTTTGTTTTATTTGATTTACACTTGTCTCGTTTTCGGACTTGTCATAGCCAAATGCCGTCTTTTTAGGCCTTGTCAAGTGAACGTGTCTCATGACAATTGCCACAAACAAGACGCACTTATTCTTTACAGTCATGACAAGAAAAAAAGCTGGTCACGAAACAGGACATTTTTGTTTGACAAGAAGAGACAGCTGTCACGTCGTGTCGCTAATAAAAACGACACATGCGAGACAAGACCTTACAAGGAATTGTCTCAAATAAAGTGCGACTGTGACAAAAAATGTAGAAGTATCAGGCTATTACACTGTCGGAAGTTTCATAACAGACAACAGAAGGATGCGCGGATTCAACAGACAGTGCGTAGCAGACAACACTTCGGATGTTATCTGTTGTGTTGGAAAATGTTATACGTGAAAATGTATGCAAAACAAGCATTGACAGGAGAGTCTTGTCTGTAACGCATTGTCTGTTGAAACAGTGCATCCTTCTGTTGTCTATTATGAAACTTCTGACGGTGTACCGTTACGATCCTTCTAAACCGTCCGGTGTGACAAGACAATTAACTCCTCCCCCGAGACAACGATCTGACATGCCGTGGATTTATACGAATTTTCTGCAAGACATTGGAAGCGTATCATCAAACCGTTATCTCCCATGTACAACCACAAAATAATAAAGACTACAAAAAACACTCATAACATAAGTCAACTATAAGCCCTGACCCACCCAAAATAAGCAACGACAAGAAATAATATATGCAATAGTGATATGATAAAATATTATAAACTATATTAATCGCAAGGAACGGCAACTGTAACTGAATTTACAATGAGAAATTGTGTCCTCATCTCATTCGTACACTATAAAATATAACATCGACTGGTGGGAATGGTACAGTGTTATAAAGGCTGGATAAGCTATATATAGACAATATCGTATATTATTTATCGTTTTGGGCAGTGCGATGTAAAGAAAGTTCACTTAGCCGCAGGATAAAATTTTATTTTAGTATGCTTATACCATTTTCAGAGCTGCGTTTGATCTTTATGACATTTTCAATGAAATCTTAGTTTTATTGTTCATCTCGAAAGAAACTTGAGTGCTCTAGGCTAAGCCATTATTGATGCACCAGTTCGTTTTTTTCTAACCTACTTTTAGAGACAAAATTAGAGATAACGTAGGCCTCGACGTAGGCCTAATTATCCTGTCATTCCGAGTATTTGGAAAGGTAACCATGAAAAGGTTGGGCTCATTGACTGAGCAGAACTTATCAGTCGCGTTTTGGATCCGAATTCTCCATTCTGGATTCTCGCTTCTGAATTCTCGATTCTCGTACAAATTACATTTTTTGCTCCTCTGGCTGCTCCATTCTCGCTTTTGACAAAAACATTAAATTTGGCAGCTCGTCCCCAACCCGGTCTACGTGTGTATGCATACTGAACATCCACACTCTGTTGACCAATCAGGGAGGAGAAGGGAGAGAGGAGTATCGAGAATTCACCATCGGAGCAACTTCTCGATTCTGCAGAATTGGAGGCTTTCCCCGTTCTCGATTCTGATAAAAACGCAAGAAAAGGAAAATTGACTTTATCAGAATAGTCCAAAACGCGAAATAGGAGAATTGCAAGAAGAATCGCAAGGAGAATTCGGAGAATTCTTTCCCTTGGATATTTTTTAGTAGTTTCCGTGACGGTTATGGCTTGCAGCGGTATAGGGATACTGACTGATACTTTTACGGGGGAAAGTAAAGCCCGACGTGGCAGTTAGTGAATTTGCAGATTGAACGACGTCAATCTTTAAAGGTGGGAAGTGGATTATCCTACACTACGTTACACGAAACATGTCACGCATCCCAATACAAGAAATCCCGCGCATCCACTGATCTTCCAGCAAACACTGTAAAAAGTTTTTCCGTATAAAGATCAAAGATAACTGCAGTATTTGCTACTCGGATTATCCTTACATCTACGCAGACAAGATTGATACCAAATAGAGATAAGATGAATCAGAGACAAATGCTGCAGTTAACTTTAATCTTTATACGGAGAAACTTTTTACAGTGAATACTTCGATTTCACCTCCAAGTTTCAAAACCCTGATCGTTTCATAAGCTTTCGGCAAGGCGAGCTTCTCCATCACTCCTTTATCCGGGACTGTCGGCTAGACCCCATATCTCAATGGGCTCTCCTAAGGTACTCATCGCTTTTCTCTGACCAGGCGTATAGGGTAGCCAAAGGGATGTGCACGTCATTTGCTAGTTAAAAATTTGAAAGAAATACTGTGCTTCGCCACTGCTCTCATGAGCTCAGTAGTGGGGTTCTCGACATTAATGAGGGTAGAACCATCAGGATGTCTGAACCGCTCATTCTCCAAGAGAGCCGGCAACAAATAATGAGCGTGTTCCACTCGTCTAACAATAGCAACTATTAGCAAGAACAAATAATCAGATAGAACCTCCGTCTTCCTATCTCTGCACTATATCTATGCGGAATCGAGTATTTCCCCGTACCTTTTCGGCTGTGAACGAGCGCAGGTTAGTAGCTTTGCGCCACATCATGTTTCGTTACCTTTGCAATTACCTATATCGCTGTGAAACCACCTTGAGGAAAAGTAGAAGACAAAGCTGATTGGTTCTTTGAATGCGCCCAAGAGCGGGTCAGCACGCGGAGTACGCCTCCTGCATTTTCTTTCTCTGCGATGAGCAACGGCAACGACGGAAGTAGAGTAGACGGGTAAAAGGCTACAGTAAATACCTCTAGGTCCGCTCAGTTTTGTCGGGGTATTCCTAGTCGCTGCATGGTACCAAAGACAGAGGTTCTATCTGTTACTTGTTCTTGCTATTAGTTACTATTACCGTTCCAACCTCACGAAAAGTTACTACGCTAACCAGACGCTAGGCGTTCTCTGTAAAGTGATTGGCTGGATGGTGATATTTTGACGAAAACAGAAAAATGCGTTCCAGCCTTGACGCTACGACCCCAAAACTCGTGACATCGTGCGTAGTAACCACGGTAAGTAGGATGGAACACGCTCAATGGAATCTTAAAATGTTCCCAAAATTTGTGCATGCCTGCCGTAGAGTGACGTCAGCTGAGACCAGAACACTGCAAAGAAACTACACACACGGAACTAAGGAACTCTTACTGTAAGAACGGGCAACTGAGCACTACGTAGCACCACAAAACCATGAAATGATGTCGAGAAGCTCCCCCGGCGAACCGATACTCCAAATTCGCCACTGATTGTTATGCTTTATTTGTATCGACTTACACTTGGGCTAGCAGACTCGGCTGCACATTCAGCTCATTCAGATTCACATTAGTGACATATCCGTTATTCAGCTTTTTCGGGCTTGTAATGACGCCACTCCTTCTCTTTATTTGCCTCAGAGTCTTGACGTCCTCTCTTTCATAAGACTCTTCCGTCTTGGCCGACAAACCATCGCGTTTCTCGTACAGGCCAAGAATCTCTTCATGCACGCGCTGCTTCTTCTCCCTGATCGTCCGCGAAAGGACATCCAGCAGTTCGATCTCGTTGTAGATCTCTGTGAGTTTGTTCTGCGGTGGAGGAGGGGGTTGGGGGTAGGGAATTAGGTCGACTTTCTTTGGGCGACCACGGCAGGCGCAATAGAGGGCAAAGACAAGTACGACCACGCCTAGAGCTGTGCCAAGAACTGTTGAGAGGATGATGTAAATGAAACACCGGTGGTCCGTCGGGTCGATCATGGGCTCGTAGGAATCTAAAAATCAGTATTCACTTAATATGGCATAATTTACCAGTCAAGTACCCGAATCAATGAGCTGTATTACAAAAACTTGAAGAGAGCGAATTATGAGAGTCGACAGTTATAGTTGTGAGTGGCAGATTTGTAGGTGGTTTATGACTGATGATGGTATTATTACGCATCGAACAATAAACAAAGGAGACAGTGCAATATTATTACAAAAGAAAAAGAAGAAAATTATACTGAGCTTTTGACAACGAGGCAATCACCGATGTTATAGTACCCAAGAGGAAACTATTCGGAACCAAACCCTGGTCTGTAAAACTCTGTCTGTATTATTTCTTATGGTTGTGTCCTTTGGTCTAGTAATTTCTACGCAAAGACGCAAATCTTACAAGAGTGCCGATTCTACAAAAACAAGACCAAAGGTGTCGATGGGATCCCAAAAATCTAAGATTTGATCCAGACAACTGGGTCTTGTCTTAGCCAGATCCAGTCTTCGCCAGACTCCTTGAACATTTTTACAATTAAAATTCAGAAACAGATTAAGGCCAAATAGCTAATCACCTGAGAAAACCAAGTTCAGATTTGGATTCAGCATGTGTGTTTACCCCTATAAGTCATATCTGTTTTGACGAAAACTTCCTGCCACTTCTGCCAATTTCCCGGTTCCGGCCGAACTCCAGAACTACTTGTCCGGCGAAAAAAGAAAGCTCAAAGACGAAATCAGGGTATCTTCTTTCCCCAGTAATGAACATCTAATCAACTTCAAATAGAAATTTAGCTTATAACAAATTTTCCGATTCCAGCCGGATTCTGGTCGAACAATATGTCCGGGTAAAATACGATTGTCACACAGGGACTCAGCATCTCTTCTTACCCCTAAATCGCTTATCTAATCAACTAGAAATAAAACTTTGACTTCCAACAGTTTTCCGGTTTTGGCCGGATTCCGGACGAACTACATGTCCGGGTAGAAACTTGTTTTCACATAAGTGTTCAGCATGTCTTCTTGCCCTAAATCGAACATCTAATCAACTCCAAATAAAACTTTTAATTTTGACAAACTTTCCGGTTTGGGCCGGATTCGGGTCGAAATACTTGTCAGTCGAGAAAATAGTTTTCACCATCGTCTTCAGCATGTCTCCCTACCTCTAAATCGAACATTCAATCAACTTCAAATAAAACTTTTACTTTCAACAAACTTTCCGGTTTGGGCCGGATTCCGGTCGAAATACTTGTCCATCGAGAAAATAGTTTTCACCATCGTCTTCAGCATGTCTTCCTACCCCTAAATCGAACATCTAATCAATTTCAAATAAAACTTTTAATTTCAACAAACTTTCCGGTTTGGGCCGGATTCCGGTCGAAATACTTGTCCGTCGAGAAAATAGTTTTCACCATCGTCTTCAGCATGTCTCCCTACCTCTAAATCGAACATTCAATCAACTTCAAATAAAACTTTTACTTTCAACAAACTTTCCGGTTTGGGCCGGATTCCGGTCGAAATACTTGTCCATCGAGAAAATAGTTTTCACCATCGTCTTCAGCATGTCTTCCTACCCCTAAATCGAACATCTAATCAACTTCAAATAAAACTTTTATTTTCAAAAAACTTTCCGGTTTTGGCCGGATTCCGGGCGAACTACTTGTCCGATGACAAAATGCTTTTCACCATCGTGTTCAGCATGTCTTCTTACCCCATAATCGACTATCACATTAGCTGTTTCAAAATATTTTGTTTGTCCCTTAATTTGAATCCCCTCCCCCACCCCTAAATGTAGAGCTACAAAGCCCATCTACGAACTTGACTGGTCCGACGACCCAACGAACCCTCACACCAAGTTTCATCAAAATATCTCATTCCCTTCGAGAGTTATCGTGCTTACAGACGGACGGACAGACGGACGGACGGACGGACGGACGGACAGACGGACAACTTTTGCGATGTCATAGGTATCCCTCCACTTACGTTTTGGGATCCCAAAAAAACAGTACGTCTTCTTGGTAATTATGTAGAAAATGTGAACGGTACCGTGTCATGCTTTAAGAAATTACGAGTGTTTAACATTGGTCAGATTCGCGATTATCAAGCTGCTGTTTTTGCGTATCGGTCGGAATGATGTATGTCCTGCAGTTTTACCGAATTTTTTCGCGCAAATCGTTCACTCCACAGGTATGCAACTAGAGAGGCGGATAATTTTATTGTTGAGTGCCGAGACACCAGACGTGCAGGTTTCGGAATTAGGTATCTAGCTCCGGCTATTTGGAATGATATCCCAGTTGGCATTCGGGACGCTAAACAAACTGGATCATTTAAAGTAAAACTTAAAAAAAATTATTGGGAGAGGGTTGTTATTTTGTTTTTTTTCTTTTTTTTAGATTTTCTTTTTTTTAGATTCTGGTATTAAAGGTTAATTGAGTGAGAGTGTTCTTGTCTTTTTTTTTTTTTTTTTAAGAAATTTGTTATAGGTTGAGAATCAGAGGATTGCAGCCATCCGTCATAAGGCTGTTTGAGCTTTCCTCGGGCGGTTGTGTGTTTATATAGTTTATTTTGTAATTAACAATAAATAAAGCAAGTCAAGTCAAGTCAAGTATGGTAGTCTGACAATCTGCAAAACCTCTGAAACAATATTTATAGGGATCTGAAAATTTCTCATGAACAGATCTGCATTGGGGTACTGAGACCTTGCTCCCATACTATGTGCCCCAAAACTGAGTATTTGTGTCGACTGGGCTGACTTCATTAAAGGAGTTAACTACGGAATCCTGAAGTCAGAAAAAAATCGCTTCTTAGCCTGATAAGGGGTATTGCTCTAGGGCACTGAGACTTAACGTGTAAGCACTGTGTCGAAAGATTGAGGATTTGTGTATAACTAAGAACACATAAGCACAAGAGCTTCCGTCTCACGATCTCTGTAATACGACCACGCGGAGTCGAATAGGTTTCCCCTGCCCGATGCAAACGAGAGGATGGTAGGAGCTATGCGAACATCACAATTCATTACCTATGCAAACAGCTACATCACAGTAGAGCCCCGGCGAGGAAATGTCGAGAGTAACCGACTTTCAGTTGGCTACCATTTCGAGGTCATATGTAACGCGCTGCAAAGACGGATCATCTACGACTGCTACGTTATTTTCGTCTGATATGCACAGCGGCGAAGAGGGAAGTAGACGGGCGTCAATTCAAAGCTCAGTAAGTAGTAGCTCTGCTCAGGTTTGTCAGGGCATCCATAGTCGATGCATGGGACCAAAGACGGAAGTTCTATTGGCTTATTTGTTCTTGGTATGACTTACCTTACCTTAGACCTTAGTTCCTCCTGCACCTCTAGAGGAGCGCATCCAAGAAGAGCCGCCAGTCGTCCCTCATAAGGGCCGCTGCCTATACATTTTCCCATTCGGGCTGGATAGACGCGTTGACTGGAGACTGGATGGATGCGGCGAAGAGTGTCTTCAGTCTCCCTCTTCGTCTGGATCCCTCCCGATGCAACTGGAGGATAGCGTTGGGGAGTCTGGTGCATCCCATCCTGACTGTATGGCCCAGATACCTCCAGCGGCGGCTCTTGATGACCAGTAATAAGGGGCTGCTCTGTCATCTGGCGAATCACCAGGTTTGTGACCCTTTCTGTCCAGTGTATGTTTAAGATCCGCCTAAGGCAGGATCTCGGTATGACTGAGCTGACCTAATTGAAGAAGGTAAGTACGGAATGTCAGAAAAAACTTACTTCTCGGCATTATAACCTTCACTGACATATCAGCTTCCCATCCCTTAAGCTGCTGGGGGGTTACAGTCTCTTCTGTCCCATTGCTGTGTACGATCTTGTGAACGACGACTTCCCTGGTCTCGCCAATCCTGGCTTCAGAGGAGGAGTTCGTTTCGACGCTTCGTCTACGACGACCGTAGCCCTGTTGCCTGTCGTCAGTACAGAGGGACTACAAAATAATTAGTTTTCAGGATGTACAGCAAAGCAAAGAATGTTATTTTTTGGGATCACAAAACGTAAGTGGAGGGATTTGTATGACATCGCAAAAGCTATCCGTCTGCCTGTCCGTCTGTGAGCGCGATAACTCTTGAAGGGAATGAGGTATTTTGATGAAACTTGGTGTGAGGATCCTTTGCAGAATGGGAAAGGTCGAGTTCGGAGATGGGCTCAGTAGCTTTAGATTTAGGGATAAACAGCTAATGAGACAGTCGATTAAGAGGTAAGACGACATGTTGAACACGATTATGAAAACCATTTTCTCGCCGGACAAGTAGTTCGCCCGGAGTCCGGCCAAAACCCGAAAGTTTGTTAAAAGTAAAAGTTTTATTTGAAGTTGATTAGATGTTAGATTTAGGGGTAAGAAGACATGCTAAAGAATTGTGTGAAAATTACCCCGACAAGTAGTTCACCCGGAATCCGGCTGAAACCGGAAGATTTAGGCTATTATAGGTTAAAGTTTTATTTGAAGTTGATTGGATGTTCATTACAGGGGTAAGGAGATACGCTGAATTTGTTTCTGAGCTTTAATTTTTTGCCGGACAAGCAGTTCGCCCGGAATTTCGCCGAAACCGGAAATTTGGCAGAAGTAAGGCAGTATCACGCTAAACACTTACGTGAAAATCATTTTCTACCCGGAAAGTATTTCGCCCAGAATCCGCACTGTCAGAAGTTTCATAACAGATTGCGCATAACACTTTCAAGGAACACCTTTTCACTTATAAATAAAGTGTTATGACGAATTAAGTTTATACTATTTCGTGCCAAGATCTCCAACAACACCTTCAATAGATAAAATACTACACTGTCGGAAGTTACATAACAACAACAGAAGGATGCGCGGTTTCAACAGATAAACTTTGGGATGTTATCTGTTAGTTTCTTTCATGCCCGTTAGTATTTTTAACAATTGAAGGTGCTGTTGGAGATCTAGGCACGAAACAGTATAACATTAATTGGTCATAACACTTTATTTCTAGGTGAAGGTGTTATTCTTGAAAAGTGTTATACGATATCTGTTATGAAACTTCTGACAGTGCGGCCAAAACCGAAAAATTTGTTAAAAGCAAAAGTTGTGTTTGTAGTTGATTAGATTTCCGATTTAGGGGTAAGAAGAGATGCTGAATCCGTAGATTGCAGTCATTTTTACCCGGACATATAGTGCGCTCGGAATCCGGCTGAAACCTGAAAGTTTGTTATAAGTTGGACTTTTATATTTGAAGTTGATCAGACGTTGGATAAGGAGATAAGATGAATTCGATTTTTAAGCTTCATTTTTTCGAAGGACAAGTAGTTCCGGAATTCCGCCGGCCCGTTTTGATCGGTTTCGTCAAAATAGATAGGACTTATACGGTAAACACACATGCTGAGTCCATATTTGAACTTGGTTTTCTTAGATTAGCGATTTGGCCTTAATCTGTTTCTAAATTTTAATAGTAAAAATGTTCAAGGAGTCTGGTGAAGACTGGATCTGACGAAGACAAGACCCAATTGCCTGGATCAAATATTGAATTTCTAGGATCCCATCGAAACCTTTGGCCTTGTTGCTAAACATTGTTACAAAACCTTGTCACATTCCAAATCGGAATTTGTTCACCTTAATTCGCCATATTCCAGTTCAGCACTTCCAAGCGGACTAGTTTTTGTAAGTCCCCCAATGTCTCAGTCAGCACTTGTCGTTTGCAGGCCCGTATCCAGGAATTTATTTCGGGGTGGGGAGGTTGCCTTTCGGGGGGGGGGGGGGGTGCCTGCTGATCGGACAAAAAAGAAGAAACCCATAGATCAGAGGGAAAAGCCTATAAAAATCATTAATTTTGTGTGTTTCGGTTGGGTTTCAACCCCTAAACCCCCCCCCCCCCCTGTATACGGCCTTGGTCGGTTGTCACAGACGTAGTCAAAGAAATCCACAGGTAGCTGAGTATAAAATCTGCAATCCGCTTCCCGAGCAGTGGAAGTTTTGCACTGTCTTTGCAGCAGAAGGTGAAAGCTGTCAATAACTGTCAATAACGGGTGCCCTTCAGAAACTAGTCCGCTTGGAGAGCTGTACTGGAAACTGGTGTACTGGTGCCAATTCGTCTGAGCGATTTTTAAAAACATTTGTGCCGTATTTTACTAAGTGTTATAACGAAATGCCCTGAATTTCAAATATTTCTTGTTCGTTTTGTATTGCGTCGACTTGCCAATGTCATAACTGCCATGTTTTTATATTATGGTGAATAGATCTGAATCGAATTGAACTAAGGCAAATTATTCACTAGTGATTCATCGTGATAAAGGACGGAATTTATTCGGTGGAAAGTATTACCTACTGGATAGAGGGTCTGCAAGTCTGTATCAAGAGGTCCAAAAAATACTCCCCTTTGGGATTCCATTGGAATATTTGGTCTTGTTTATTCAGACTTTTAGCATTTTTATGGCACTTGAACACACTAAAGTGCCACATAGCGATCTTAATGACTGTCGGTCTGTCCCAGTTTTGCTAGTTTGGGCACTTCTACATAAGCTAGGACGATGAAACTTGGCACGCATATAAGGGACCCGACCAGATTAACTTGGAAATAACCACTTCACCAATCAGGCCATCGTGGGGGGAATGGAGGGATGGGGATCTGGAGACTAGTAACATGCATAAGTTTGGAACGGGTAACCGGACATGCATGAAACTTGACATATGTCAAGAATAAGTATCTCAGATCTTCAGTTTCAAATCCGGACCGAATCTCATGGAACGCTTAGAGTCGATGGATCCGCATGGGACTTGGTTGGAAGAAAATGCGTAATCCCTAGACACATTATCGGGATGGAACTAGGAGTGAAGAACAAGCATAAACCCTAGGTACTTTATTGACAAAATGTGTTACGGTGGAGATGGTTTTCCCGAAATTCCGGTGATCACGAGTTAGGGTACTTCCAGATGTACTAGGACCATGAAACTTCGCAGACATATAAGGTACTCTACCAGATCGAATTAATTCCTTCCCCGATCCGATGAACGTGGGGGGGGGGGAAGGGGGTCGAGGGATGGAGAATCGGAATCTAGTGACATTCACAACTTGATTCACAATTATCGCGAGTTAAGGTACTTCCAGATGTGCTAAGACGCCGAAACTGGCACGCATATTAGGGAACCGATCAGACTGACTTGGAAATAGTCCCTACCTCGACCCGTCCATCGTGGAAGAAGTGGAGGGAGGGGAGTCCGAATCTAGTGACATCTATAACTTTGGAACGGACGAAACTGCAAACCGTATCTGTCAAACATACTAACTGTTCTTACAAGTGCTATGAGCTTTCAGCTCTTCTTTTCTTCAAGAAAAGCACGAAAACTTTATGCACTTTAATTTCCAACTTACAAGGCACAAAATTCATTATTTTACAACTGACAGAACAGATTAGATCAGATTTATTACACAAGTCCCAAGTATTCGAAAGAATTTAAATCACAAAAATTGTCTAAGAAATCCAAGATTTTAGCATTTTTTCGTTGTAGTTTTTGATGAAGTGCGGGACAAAGGACTTGGGATAGCTGACTGGAGATAAGACCGGTCTTTTCATTTCTCTGTGAATAGTATGTTCTCGGAATTCGGGATCCCACACGTCAATACCTATGATTTCTTGATCTCGGCCGTAGACGACGCCTATCGATGCCTTAAATATGTTGGTCAAACGGCGAGAGGGTTTTTGGGGTCGTAATGTAAACAAGCGGGCCCATACCCTATATTTAGGTGTGGGGGTCACAAGGAGTATAACCCAATCCGTGAGAACCGGAAATTTGGCGATGACTGGATCAGAGGAACGGCGATAAAGGCGCCAAAAAAAAATGGTGATCACATATTTCTGCTCCATTTTCCCACCGGACAAGTCGGTCGAAATCTGCTATAATCCGGAATTTGGATATCGAACCTCACATTTCTTAATCAAGTAGAACGGCGTCCTAACATAAATGCTGAATTAATATCTGTGCTTGGTCAGATAAATATTCGACCGGAATCCGGCGAACCGAAAATTCGATAAAGACAGAAACGCCATGATCAAGTTGATTGATTTGGACTTACGGGGAAAGCCTACTACTGCACTCTGTTGTAGGCTTGTGCAAATTTTGGGAACATTTTACGACCCCTTATCCATTGCCGGCTCTTTTGAGGTCTGAGCGGTATGGACACCTGATGACTCCACCCTCATAATTGTCGAGAACCTCATTTACGCCCAGGAAAGTAGTGACGGAGCGAATTACCTACTGAGGATCCCTTTAAGGCTATAGTTTATCCGACAATCGCTCGTTATCAGTCTATGACTGGTAAGCTACTTCACTTTCTGTTAGGGCAAAAAACGCGGCGATTGTATCTTACGGCAGTCACTTCGGGTCCTAACTATCCAGTCAATAAATGCAAATTGGGAAGTAATCGCCACCAAACTAGGCAGTTAGAACCCTTAGGAAAAATGCTACAGAACATAATTCGAATTCAAAAAGGCGTGTTAGGAAGACGACAGCTAATTAGATAGAATGGTAATTTCGAGATAACTATATATAATTTAGATTACTTGTACATAATTGCCGTCTTTTTATTGGTATTAACTGACATAGCTTTAAGTGCTTGAAGTGGCTCAAATGCGGGTCAAGAAGGACCGGTAACGAAATCCATCACACGGTTTACAAAGGATATGAAGACGCTCAATTTGTAGTTTAGTCGGAGCAGAGCAAAATCACAATAGGGAGCAGTGCCAAGACTTGAAATAACTGACACACAGTCGAATAGCAGCGACAGCAGCACCACTAGCGATAGTGAACGTCCATACTGAAACTCAAACAGTTGTGCACCAGTGCTGGCTTCAATAAGTTCATATTTTGAATACAGCAACAAAAAAAATGCAACATCCTCTGTTTCCTCGGCGTGTGCAGACCGCATCATAACTTTACTAAAAATGTCTGAATGCGCAATTTTGTCTCGCTTTAAATGCTGCAAGATTAGTGAGATTTGCTATGACTATGGCTCGTTTGCGAAGCAAGGAAAGCATAGGTACTGACGCTACTCCCTAGTGTTATTTTGCTCTGAGTCGGAGGCTTGTCTCAGGGCACGAGTGAACAGAAAAAGTTCACAAGATAACCAGAAACGTCAGGACTTCACTGTTCTGATTCCGAGACTATCATGGACGAATGTGCAACCGACAATTCGTTGAACAGCCACCAAATGCCGGCAATAGTTGGCTGGACCATCTCTAGGTAGTGGGGGTGGGGGGGGGATATAAGATAATCAGAAATCCCAGGTTTTCACTGTTCTGGTTATGAGGCTATCGGACGAATCCGCAGCCGACAATTCACTGAACAGCCGCCGGATGCCGGCAACAGTTGGGAGGATCATCTCTGGGTATTGCGGGGGGGGGGGGGGAGGGGTATGAGATAATCAGACATACCCGGATTTTAATGTTCTGGTTATGAGGCTATCACGTACAAATGTGCAACCGACAATTCGTTGAACAGCTGTCAAATGCCGCAAATAATAATAATAATAATAATAAAATTGCAATAATAAGGCTTTCGCCTCTATTAATAATAAGGCTTTCGCCTCTATAAAATAAGGCTTTCGCCTCTATTAATAATAAGGCTTTCGCCTTTATAAAATAAGGCTTTCGCCTCTATTAATAATAAGGCTTTCGCCTCTATTAATAATAAGGGTTTCGCCTCTATAAAATAAGGCTTTCGCCTCTATTAATAATAAGGCTATCGCCTTTATAAAATAAGGCTTTCGCCTCTATAAAATAAGGCTTTCGCCTCTATAAAATAAGGCTTTCGCCTCTATTAATAATAAGGCTTTCGCCTCTATAAAATAAGGCTTTCGCCTCTATAAAATAAGGCTTTCGCCTCTATAAAAGTTCTTTAAAATAGTATAATAATTCGGAGAATGATCTCTGGGTGGGGAGGGGAGGATATTTAAGATAATCATAATGCCCGGATTTCACTGTTCAGATTATGTGATTTGTCACTGACACATCCCGATGAAAAATTTGCGGCCTGCGTAGTAGTATGGTAGTAGTACGACAATGTTGCGTATAACACTATGTAATAGCAAAGAATACTATCATTTAATAATAATAATAATATAATAATATAATGCAAAAATAAGGCACATGGCCTCTACAAAGATGTGCCTCAGACTGGTCCAATCTTATGATAAGATCAGATAAGATAAGATTTATTCCACTAAAAGCACAGAGGCCATGGGAAAAAAATAGACACAAACAAAAATAAAAAACACAAACCAAATAAATGCTAACTATTTTTCATATTCCTTTACAGGAATCTTTCTCTGTGATTCACGGAGACCGAAAGGAATCTTCCCAACTTTTCAATATCACCAAATATTTTACTTCCCATTACTTTTACCAACCAACCCTTCCCCCAATTACCGACACCAAAAATTTCCCCAAGAAGACAGACGCACATTACGTGAAAAATATTTTCGTCCAAATGTCCACACATTGGGCAAAAGTAAGGACCAGACAACACTCTTACCTTACCCAAATATCTTCTACGCATTCCTAAAGGTAGACAATCACCTCGTAAACTCATTAACAACCTCAAGTGATCTGCTGGAATCCCCACCTAGTATCCAGTAGAATCCGGTCTTGCTAATAGTAGCATATAGTAGTATGCAGTAACACGGTAGCCTCGAAGTAGAAGCATGTAGTAGCATCGTTAGTACTGCACGCTACTTTTTCGTACTACTTCATAGTACTATTTTGAGATAAGTTTCTCATCGGGATCTGCAACCGACAATCGAACAACCACCAAATGCTGAAAATAGTTAACAGGCTTATCTCTACGTATTAAGGGAAAGAGGTGGGATATAAGATAATCAGAAATGACCGGAAGTAAATTAAAAATAAAGTAGACATTTACTTTTTCAGATTCGCTTACAGCTTCTATTTGTGAAAAAACGGAAAGATGTAAGAAAATTGTAAGAACTCACCGGTGAACAATCGATACCTTCCACGCAGGCCAGCACCTTCGCAGAGACGAGAATGCTGTCTCCATCTTCCATATCTTGGAAGAGGAAGACTCGAAAGTTGAAGTTCTGGAGGAGAGTGTTTCTGCCGTCCCTCTGGGGCTGGGCGGGGGCAATCATCTGAAATGAGGGTCTTTAACCACCAACTATAACATCTAGAACTTTAAAGTTCAATGGCATAAACTACCCCAATCCCACTCTGTAAAAACCTAGGATCAATGCTTACCCCCTAGCTCAGCAGCTTTTTCAACAGTTTCCTCTCTGTGATATTTCAGAGCGTGATTTTTTGGGCCAGTACATGGTGAATTTACTAGCTTGGACAAAGATAAAAGTGATGCTTCTTATAGCACTTAGTAGATCTTTATTTATGCATAAATCAGCTTGTATAATTCAGATTTGAATAGCCTATTTGCTTTTGAATGATTTTTGTAGCTATGTTATTTTTTATAAACTTATTGCATATTCTAGTACATTTTATGAAGCAAGTTAATCAAGCTTCACAACACTATTCCACAAAGAAAAACGTTTAATAGGCACTTTAAAACATGGAACTTCTGATGAAACACTAGAACAATCAGGTAAACTGCATCTGCGGCTTAACTTTGGTGACATCTCATATATATCCTTTTCTATCAAGCATTGCTGGGAGTTTTTGAATTTCCTGACGCGATATCCCAGCTCCTAAGATTTGGATCGCCAAAATGCAAGAGGGGTGAAGACAAGGGATAACAAGAAAACGGACTTTTTTCTTAGCGCCTTCTAAAGGAAGTCGAAAATGTTTATTTGTGAAGCATTTAATACAAAATAAAGCATTAGAAGTGTCCATTGTGCTTTAACTGTAGGATTGAAGCAAGCTTTGGGGCAGTAAATCACTTCGCGATTATCTGTCTCGCCGATCTCTGGCAAAAGTTTTTAATACCGTTGCTCTTCCTCAGGCCCTTCTTTTCTCTCCTTTACTTCCTTTTTTCACATCGAGTAATTTCTCTCACATCAAAACTACCTTCTTCGACTTAGCTAAATATCTTTGTCGGATCTCAAAATCTGAGTCGAATTCTTTTATGATGGAGACTTATCGATTAAAAAACCCAATAGATATCATACAAAAAACATGCTAATTTTCTTTCTAAAATTCCTCGAATCCATCACAACCTCGCTGAGGCTGTAGCTCATGGTTGAGTTATTATGCATACGTTTTATTTTTTTTATTTTTGTTTCATATTTGCCTGTTGATCTGTTTTATGCGATACGGTCTAGTTATGTCATAGTTGTCGTTTTATATTTTTGGCCAGTTATGTATGCGTTTAGTATAGGCACGAAGGGAACGGCGAGAATAGAGGGAATCACTCCACGCGGACTCCGCGTCCGGAAAACAAGTAGAACACGGGGAATGCTTCCAAAATAAATTTTCTTCTAAAAATAAGTATGTAGTTGACGAAATTAGTCCGGATCCACTTTATTTCTGGTTTTGTTTATTCTGATTGTTTTTAGTTAATTTTACATTGCACCGACACCAGCAAAAATTGATTCCCCTCCGAATCTGAAAGGGATTCCTTTTAGATGATGGCGATGATAACTGGAGCATTCCCAGTCCGTGGGGACTCGCGAGAATACGGGGAGTGAGTCCCCGGGACAAACAAAAACGCGGGGACTCCTCAAGTTAAGTCCTCGAGGAAAGGCGAGAATACGCCTTATGTCTTTCTCCGATTTCTGGATGAAGTAAATGAATTGAATTGAGAAGTCTCAGACTCAGTATCAAGTTGTGGAGGAAGAAGAAGAAGTTCACCAGAATACGTCTCCTGAAGTTCGTTATTTTTCACGCGGGCTTATGAGGAAGGAAAAAAAATCATTGCAAACTATCGAACTGTCAAAAGTTTTGTTACATTAAACATACCTTTGCGCATCCTTGTGCTAAATGTAATGAAAATATATCTGTTAAGATCCTGTTAAAGGACACCTGAAAGAAGAGTACCAAGTATCATCCCTATCTATATGACTTCCGTTAACATTGCCTGCAGACAACCCAATCCAAATACTAATAAGCTATGATTTCTGCTCCATTCTGCATTTGTCCTTATTTCAGTACCGAACAATTTTAGAAATGAACAAATGTCTCCAAACAACCCTTCTTTTGGAATATTTTTTTTTATCCAGTTAAGCCCAAACGTATATCTAAATGAAATTCCAGTACGATCTTTTGTCTTGGAGTCTGCATGTGCAAACCTCCAGAAACGAACATCACTATTTTGAAAATGTCACGCTCAGGAGAAGAATGCTCTCCGTGGCCATGTCTGTAAATGCATTCTCCATGGTGTGTTCAAGTATGGTTTCATTGTTCAGGTGTCCTTTAAGTTTTATATTTCGAGACAAAATTTCTGTTACGACCCTTTTTAGTCTTAAGCTTCGCGAAAAGATAACATTTAAAAAGGGTCGTAACAGACTTATTTTCATAAAGTTTAACACAATGATGCACAAGAGAGAGACAAATTTTAATATATAATGGAATTTTACAACAACAAAAATTCGATATCATAACAGACCTGCCAAGTGAAAATCTATACAGATTTGTTTGCGGCAGGACTCGATAATTTAATCACATAGCGTAATTATACTGGAAAAAAACAAAAAACAAACAAACATGTAACATGTGTTACGTGTTATCAAAAATTTTGACAGTACAGGTCCAAAAGTCTTAGCACTGAGCAAACAGGGCTCCGTATCTCTTTTGGGCCTGCCAACCTCCTACTAGAAGTCGACGACAGAGCAGTATCGAAGTTATATCTTGTATAAAGTGATAAGTAGACAGGAACGACGGTGGTAGCTGTCCATAAGTTGCCGGTAGCAGGTTGCAGCACCTTAAAGCTGCGCCCAGATAAGGGCCGAAAAGTAATTAACAGTGCTAAAAGGATACCGCAGCTGAATTTTATTAGAGCTATATTTTAGCGGATTTTGGCGGGGGGTCCTCTTCAGGCTCAAGCCGCTCAAGCTGAAAAAAAAATTATATTTGAAGATCATTTTTATTCTATTTCAAGTCATTTCCAGCTTGAGCCTGAAGAGGATCCTTGAAAAGAAGGGCCAAAATATGGCCCTAATAAAATTCAGCTAACGCGCATCCGTTTAGCACTGTTAATTATGAATCGCAGTCAGCGTGGGCTGAGGGAGAATTTAGTCCGAAAAGGTTTTTTATGTGAAAAACGAAAGCGATACTCGCGTCAACTTTGGTGCCGACAGAACGCGGATTCGCAATCTCCTAGGCGTCGCTAGCGGAAAACTTCGCGCCATGCCGCTTTCACTCCAAGTCGAATGTTCGTGTCGGGGAAAAGATCTAAATTCTGTGGCCTCTAAACTTGTATGCAACGCGTCTTAGCTTCGGAGCGAAAAATCATATTCGGATCCGACTGAGAATATCCTACTGCGGGTGCACGTATGCACCTTAAAGGACCCCTCGCACTATTTACTCTTGAACTTACAGTCTTTTCAAATGTCTGAATACTTTAAAACTAGGCTGTGCTTCCAACAAAGAACCCACGGTTTTGGCTGTAATAAGCCTTTTCCGAGACCTGTTAAAGTGGGGCTGGAACCGGATAAATAGTGACTTGTTGCGAAAACAGGGAAACAATTTACATAACCTTTTTTTTCTGATAGAAAAACTTCTCGCAGACAACCGTCGACAGCGTGATAAACATCGAATGTAGCAAAACACGGCAAGTGAGAAAATCAGTGTGGTTTTGTTAGAGCAGTTAGAAATATATCAGTGATGATGGAATTAGGTTGCGTTAGTATTATAGGTAAAACAGGTCCTTTAATGCTTTTACTGTTGTAACAGTTTTTGCACCACACTATGGCGGAAGGGCACCTCTCGGTGTGGGTTGAATCTTTTTGTTCGTGTCTTCTTACTCGTTTTCATCCTACAGTCATGTTTTGAATGCTTTTCACGAGGCTCTTCATTAACGAGTATTTTTTATAATTTTAACTATTGTAAAAAGAAAAGTAGCAAAGAATGGGTTTATTTTCAAAAGTGCGGTGACATGAATAGTTAAAAGTGGGGAAAATAGATTAAAATTAACGTCACTGAGGGATAGAGGAGAAGCCACAAAAAGTAAGAAAAATGATTTCTTAGTTTTTTAAATAATATAAAAATAAGTTAAATTACATAAGGTGCTACGGAAAAAAGAAAGAAAAAATAGGACATCTTTTTCAGAAAAAGTCTAAGATAAGAATTGGCAAATAGATTTTAAAGTAATACGGAAGAGTAGGTGCCACACTGTGTCTTTATGTCTTTTATTTATTTACTTTTATTTACTCCACTTTTCGAAATGGCGGGTTACAAATAAATTATTTACTTACTTATTTACTTTTGTCACCGAGAGAAGGGGAAGGGATTAACAAAAGTCACTCTCCCTATTTCAGTCCAAGGACTTCCAAATTAGCGTTTCCTGGGACTATTTAGCCCACGTTTCTTAGATTAAGTCACCCATTTCTTAGATTAAGTCACCCGAATGGTTAGGTTGTCTGAAGTGGGTCCTACACTGGCAAGGGTAAGGCCGTCTTCATTGCTCGTTCACACCCGGCCTGCTCTCTGGCTGAAGATTGCCAAAATGGACACGCTACAATCCGACAGCTTACGATTGTAAGCTGTCCCATTTGAGATCGAACTACGACGTTGCGGGGGCCACGAGTTCAAATCCTCACCAAGCAGCGTAGTTTGTCGGCGTAATCAACCTTACATGTACAAGGACTTTCATCGTCCTATTTCCATTTCTGGTCAAGTTATGAACATTATTCACTGGGCAATCGTGGCCCATTTGCCCCTGAACCGGGTTAGGGTGGCACCCCGAAAAGGCAAAACTAGACCCCACTACCAACTAGTTTGAACTTGATACTTGCACTGGTTCACGAGTTATGAGCTCACAAAATACGGCGAAAACCGAAAACCGAATGCCGTTACAGCGCTCGCAATAGTGGATTGTTCCAAGGAACACTTTACTAACAAGACCAAAGGTTTCGATGGGATCCCAAAAGTTCAAATTTGATCCAGACATTTGGGTCCTGTCTTCGCCAGACTCCTTGAACACTTTTACTATTAAAATTTAGAAACAGATTAAGGCCAAATCGCTAATCATAGTAGCAAACCAAGTTCAGATATGAATTCAGCATGTGTGTTTACCACTTTAAGTCATATCTATTTTGACGAAGCAGATCGAAACTTCCTGCCTTACTTCTGCCAATTTTCCGATGTCATAGGTATCCCTCCACTTACATTTTGGGATAAAAACTGGTACCGAGATGAATAGGGAGCAGAGCAGGATGAGGGAGCAGTGGGAGCAAAGCAGGACGACTAGCCGGAGATCACGAAGCATCCCGATCGAGCATTACT
This sequence comes from Branchinecta lynchi, assembly GCA_023053575.1. NCBI lineage: Eukaryota > Metazoa > Arthropoda > Branchiopoda > Anostraca > Branchinectidae > Branchinecta > Branchinecta lynchi. The sequence goes on along the minus strand of JAKZAP010000022.1, from coordinate 5,272,483 downwards.
GAAATGTGGGTTGCGTATCTTACATATAGGATAGCGAATTCAAATCGCATCTTGAAGTTTATTAGAGAGACTTCCTTATCTGTGTTAATTCATCAGACTGCGACCTGACAGCTGTTCAGCTCAAATCGTGAATCGCACGATTCATGTCTACAATTGGGATTCCAGTGCCGGTAATGAGTAAATTGAGACATGATGAATTTGTAACTAAGTGAACAGATACCAGTCTCGTCTGCCTCTCACGCTATACTGACTATGCTACCCGTGTTGCAACCTGATCAAAATTGAGTTTACTGAACGCTGGAGAAATTTTCTATTAGAGTCACTAAAATATCACAGTACTCTTGATCACTAACTCTTTCGTGTCGATGAAGAATCGCAGTGTGCCTATCGAAGAGCCAGAGACGTCATCAAAGCTGTTCCCAACAAACGTTGTTAATTGGTTTACTCAGGATTTGGAGCGGGTGACGTTTCTCGTTCTTCCCGAGGTGCACTGGCGTGTTTCGGAGAAACGTGGAAATGACTACTGTCATTACCCCGGTACTGTCTATAACCATTCAATCCTTATCCAACTCCGTCTTTTTCATTTGTGGCGAAGCAGATGCCATCTAGCGGCGGGCTCTCCAAAACACGCCTGTGATCCTCAGGAAGAAGGAGTAAGCGTCTCCGTAATGACTCAAACTGAGCGACTCAAATCCCATGTCAAACAAATCATGGCGACCTTTGGGAGCAGCTGTGACACCATTTCTGCCTTTCTTCCGCTAAGTACCCCGAGAGGCCGGAGATTGCATCAGCAAGGAGAGATAGTCATCAAGAGTAATATAAATCGGTGCTGACACGGGTCGCAGAAGTCTGCGATTTGTCATGCATTTTCGTTTCTTCAACAAAGCTAGCAAGAGCTATGCCACCGGTTCCTTACCAGTAAATACAACACTGAAACATAAAAGTCAAGGCGTGTAAATTATGAAGATGATAAAGCGAGATTTCTCGTCAACAATCGGTGAAAAGGACTTAGTTGCCAAATGCAAAAATGTCACTGTTTTTTATCGGCCAAAAGTCACAGGTTCCATCAGAACAAGGGGCAACACTGGAGTTTTTATTAAAGGACTGTTTAATCAGAGCAAAACCAAGAAACAGGCTGTTGTAATTGCTCAATAGCTGACCTTTTGGAGAGCAGAGGAAAATAAGTTGAAGTAAGTTGGAAGTAGTGTTGTTTCAGTTGTCAAATTGCATTTTCAGTGGGAATGGTTGTAGCAAGTTGTGGACCAGGTTAGTTGGCTAGGAAAGCAACATCCGTTTCAGTCTTTGGAAACAAACATCTGTAATGCTTTCCAACATTTTTTTCTGATAATTTTTTTGGTTTTTTTTTGGGTTTTTCTTTCTGAAGTGATGTCTTTAATTTATTTATTGGGGATCAGGTTCTACTTTTCAGAAGTTGAGGAAAAGTGGTCGATGAACTTCCGTGGAAGTTGATACGGCTTCGTATCATCCTATCTGGAGGCTGATACGATATCGTATCAACCTCACAAAATTTATTGTCACCATATGTAGGACATGTCACATTCACCTCACAAAATTTATTGTCACCATATGTAGGACATACATTACATACCTATTCGAGAAAAGTTACACATTTTTACTCATCGTATTGAGGGATAGAAATGAACAGTTATACATGAAATATTTATCTTATGCCGCAAATAAGCAAATTTTGTGGCAATCGGTGGTACCGTCTCCGAAAAGTTGTCAATTTAACCTAGATGGCATTATTCCCGACGCTGCGGTTGTTTCTTTTGGTGCAACAACGACTCGTGTCGATTGCGTTGCTTTTTGCCACCAAAGCTGAAAGTTTTAAACGCAAAATATCACAGGATCGAGATGCAGCATTTTGACGCAAAACGCAGAAACGCAGCGGTATGAAGCAAAACGCGAAAACGCAGCGTTTTCCTAGAAAGTCAGTCTGTGTGAGCTGGAGAAAAATAATAGCGGGAGATATACCTTGAAAGCGGGGTTTTTGCACCCGTCCGAATAAACCAGGTTAGCGACGTCAGATGTCTCTGTGGCAACAGTTTTGTCGCGGCGAAGACGCTTCACTACAACATCAGTAAGCTTCGAGAAGTTCCACCCTGAAAAAACAAAAAGCCGGGTAAGAAGCCGGAATCATCAGTCATCAAATCATCAAACACCAAAATTGAAAGTATCTTGAGGTGTGACTATAGTAGGAGGAGAGGGGCCCCGGGGGAGACCTACCTCTGCCATGTTTAAAAGATGCAGGAGGAGAATTTGGCCCACTCCCCCCCCTCCCAAGAGTGCCAAGCGCTTTCGCATTTAACGGTCGAATTTGCTGAAATTATAGGGCGATTCTGGCAGTCTGGAAAGCTCCGCGAGCTTTTGCGCCGGCTGTTTTTGCGACTTCGGCTAAAACTCGCTTCATGGTGGGTTTACACACTGCGTAAAATCCGAGCGTATTTTGAAATCCGAGCGTATTTTACGCACGTTTTTTGCTTGAAAAGATTTCTAGCAATACAGACGTATTTAGTCTGTATTGCTAGAAATCTTTTCAAGCACAAAACTTGCGTAAAATACGCTCGGATTTCAAAATATGCTCGGATTTTACGCAGTGTGTAAATGGACCATCACTTTCCAAAGCTGTTCTCGCGTTCCGCTAATTACAGCAATTGGAAAGCGAATCCACTTCGCATCAGCGAGACGTTGTAAAGGTGCAACTAAGGCGCAACTACGTTTGTTTCGGCCGATTCTCGCTTTGCTTTTTGGAAAGTGAATTCAAGGGAGTGCCAGAATCGCCCTTATATTGGTCTTGCATTCCGGTGTCCTTAAATCTACGAAACGCAGCCTCATCGTGGAAATTTGTAAATATGTCATTAGTTGCGTTTTTGCAGATACCAACGTATCTGATACCACGGTCAAAAGGCGTTTTTCCAGTTATCGTGGTATCTGGCCAGTTATCGTGGTATCAGGTATTCAGATACTACGGTCCGACCGTGGTAACTGTTCGTGGTATCTGAAAAGTCATCTCACTTTCATCAATTTTTGTCAGATTGGTGAGAAAGAAGTTTAGCACTAAGTGATGTAAATGGATATCTGTTTTTCTTTTCGGATGACTTTGAAAAGTGCAATTTCGGCAATAGTCGTTTTTGCAGAGCATCGTGTATCAGATACCACGATAACTGCAAAAACGACTAATAGCAGATCCAGTTACCGTGGTAACAAATACCATGGTATCAGCAAAAACGCAACTATTAAAGCGTTCAAAGTTTGAACATAAAATATAGTTTAGTTTATGCAAAGTTTAACAGTTTATTTCTGTGATGTGGTCTATAATCATGCACGGCTTTTTGGCTCAACAAAATAACATTATTAGCCTATCGTTTAAAATTTTTTTTTTTTTTTTTTTTTTTGCTTGCTTTATTTGTAAAAACGAAAAGAAATCAACAGACGAATCCCGGAACTGGCAACATGCCAAAGGCTCTAAAACGGCCAGTTCAGGAACTCAAACAGATTAATACCTCTAAAGAAGACAAATTTCATCTCTTACGAAAATCACTTGTGAGTTGTGATAACCCTATCCGCGTCTGACGCGACAACAAATGGCTATATCCTGGATACGTATAGGTCTACCAGAAGTAAACATGTTCTTAATGAATCTTTGGACACTTCCTGGCAAGGGTCCTCTTCAGTCAACATCCGGTCAACGCGTTTCACAGCCTGAAGCGGACAATTACGAAAGATGGCCACCATCAAAGAACGATATTCAGATGCATAATCGGTTTAAAACTAATAAACATGATTCGCAGTCAGCTTGAGTTGAAGGAATACTTGGTTGACTGATTTCAATGGATTTGTTCTCCCATAAACCATTTACGTAAGTCTTAAAGTTTAACTGAAAAGTCACAAAAAGCAACCCAACGAAAATGGGTTTGTAAAGGCCAACGAATACACTGAGATAGAAGGCGAATATACAACCGCCTCCCTTCTTCAGCACAGACAGAAAATTTTGAGCAAAATGCCAAAACAAGGATGAAGATCAACCAGATCGACAACCAATAAAACCGAACTGGAAGAATTGAAAACCTAAAATAAAAGACAGCGAGCCACTCACCAGTAACTGCGAATAACAATTCCGAATGTTTTCGCTCAATACTGGCGCTGATTTATTTTTTCGTTGATTTTTTTTTATATGTCAGGCCAATGTGGTTTAGGAAATTATCTTTAACTGAAAAACCAAATTATTTGTGTGTCATTTAACTGAATACACTTAATTATTTGGATTCTGCTAAGTTTTTTTTTTTTTTTCAACTACTACTCTAGTTATGACGTTCACAATATCTGCGTCTGTCCCCACAACGGAAATTCTACTATGTCGCGAGAAATTTGAATCTCAACACAAACGTGGCTTTTCAGTGGGGAGTGGGGAGACTGGTGAAGACTGCTTAGTATCTGAACAAGAAAAACATCACAAATCTTTCTCGAAAGACATACAACAAAAATACAAGCGCATTGAGGTACCAAAAATCACACAGACACTCCACTATTTGAAAACCGATTACTCGCGAATAGCGGAAAACGAAGTAACGCATTTTCAGCGGATCTTCAAGCCAATTTAAGTGAATAAGTGATGGGTAACTAGACAGTCTATCCTAGCCCTTTTCGGTTAAATTTTAACAAAAGACGTATTGTTGTGAGCGGAGCTGTTAAAGAGGGCCACAAAAAGCACCGATTCACCTTAAAACCGGGTCGTCTTTGTATATAGTGATACCAGCAACCTTTTCCCCTCACAAAAACGCCATAAACATTGAAAAAACCGCGTACACACACTGTAAAAAGTGTCACCGTATAAAGATTAGAGTTAACTGCAGTATTTGCTACTCACATTCATCTTATCTCTATTTGGTATTAATCTTATCTGCGTAGAGATGAGAATAATCCGAGTAGCAAATTCTGCAGTTAAATTTAATCTTTATAGGGAAAAAGTTTTTACAGTGCATTCACTTCATTCAGTTGCTATCCTGTTTGCTCACCTCCCGGGCGGGGTTATATTGATTTCCTTCTCTGAACATTATGAATCATCACTGAATAATTGGCAATGTAATGTTTTGTGTTTTAATCATCAGCATATCATAAGTTCATCCTTTCGAACATTTTCAATATCTCTTTTCATTTTTATTTCTGTCCTTGAACGAAATTGGTTACTATAGCTGCGTTCGTTGCATTCCGGGCTGCCTCTGGTGTTTAGTCACCAGTGTCCGGTTCTTCCCTTAAAACGCGTTCTTTTGGTTCACCTGTGAGTTGATGAAAACCGGCTAACTCCTCGCTGCAGCAGGGCTCACGAGCAGGTTCTGGTTAGTCCGCACCGGTGAGATAAAACCGGACACTGGTTAGTTCAAAAACGGGCTATAAGACTGGTGAGAAGTCACCGGTGGATGCAAAAACGGCATATAAGAAAAACCGGAGACCACCGGTGAGAACTCCCGTGACAAAGAACGCAGCTTATGTTAAAGCGAGGCTTCACCTTCAAGATTTTTCTTCCGGATTCCAGACAGCCGTCTTCGTCGAGTCGGATCTGGAAGGTAAAGCCGCGCCAAAAACGTCTGGAAGTCCGGGGTGTTGGACACCCCAGATTCCGGATGTCTGGAAGGTACCATAGAGGCAACACGTTCGAGAGACACATCAAATATGCAAATGTAGGAAGAAAAGGGAAAATGATTGACAGTTGTGATTGGGATGCAAGAGATATTAAAAAATGTAAAGGGGACATGTAGGAAATGTTGAAGAACAGCAAATTTAGCTGTCATCATTATCATGAAAATCTGGAAGGGCTGGCTTGACTATGCGGAAGCCCCGGACGTCGCGGAATCTGGAAGGCGAAGCCTAGCTTTTAGACTAGAAGGGTTTATGTCTGAACTTTTGGCTGGTATCCAAGTGACGGCGAAGAACAGAAGAGGATAGGTTTGTGTCATACAGAGGCTGAAGATTTGATTTCGACGATTATCTCCAGGACTACGGATCGGATTGACCGCGGCCACCGGATTCTTTTGAAGAGGAACCTTGCCATGAAGAGTAGAAATGTCGCTAGAATAGGCCTCATCTGATGAAATTTTTTCAAGAAATGTTTTTAATAACATACAGTAGTAAAGTAACTGTTACCACTGCGTGCTACTAATAGCAAGACTGGATGCTACTATAACAAGACAGGATGCTACCGGATAATACTGCTTAAAAGCGAGGCTTCACCTTCCAGATCTTTCTTCCGGATTCCGGACAGCCGTTTTCGTCGAGACTGATCAGCCAGGCCAAAAACGTCTGGAAGTCCGGGATGTTGGACACCCCAGATTCCGGATGTCTGGAAGGTACCATAGAGGCAGTCAATATGCAAATGTAGGAAGGAAAGGGAAAGTGATTGGCAGCTGTGACTGGGATGTAAGAGATATTTGAAATGCGAAGAGACATCTAGGAAATGTTGAAGAATAGCAAATCGGATGTCATCATTATCATGAAAATCTGGAAGGGTTGGCTTGACTATGCGGAAGGCCCAGCCAGACGTCTGGTAATCTGGAAGGTGAAGTCTGGCTTCAAGATTGGCGAATGTAGGGAACTGACTGATTTAAGGAGATAAATATTTGGAGTAAATGACTGTGATCAGGAAGGGATGGAGCAAATGCTGAAGAGTGAATGTTTTATCACTATAAGGAAGGTGGGTAGATTCCTCAAATTGTCTATGACTCACCCAGAAATTTGTTTGTAGTTTTAAGTGATCGTTCTAATAAATGTATGTTTTGCTTTGTATTGCCATGGCCCCGGGCTTTTAGAGTAATAAATATCACATCATATCATATCACACTCATAGTAATGTAGCGTTTACACGGAGAAGAAATCCCGTCGAGTAGAAAGGAATTCCGGTCGCCTCGAAAGGATTCCGTTCGTGAAGACGACTAGAAAAAAAGTCTAGCGGGACGGGAATCCTTTCATGATAAAAGGAGTTCCGGTCTCCTTGAAAGGAATCTCGTCGGCGACGCTGGTAAAAAGACAAACAGAAAGTCAAACTAGCTTTTGAGAGCAGCAGTCATCAGTACTGAAGTCGTAAAAGCCCTTAAAATATTTTTTTTGTTGGTTAGTGAATTTTTTGTCACATTTTCTGGTTTGAAAAATTTATATTTTTCCCTCTGCGTGTAAACATAATCTTGTCACCAAGATCGGATTCTGTTCAAGTTTTCCTGTACTTGTAAACGCTGCATAACTGAGCACGACCTTCCGTTAGCACGATTTCGCGTTGACGCTTATCCTATCTTTTAAGTTTCCGTATTTTCCGCTGGATGGCCGCCGCTTCTAAAAAATGGTGATCGTTGCTCTGGGCGCATTACTTCGAATGGAAAGAAACTGATCTTTTTATTTTCTTTTGTATCAAAAAAAAAATGGCCTTAAACGAAAGAAGTATATTACTCCATATAACTTCAGCGCCATACCAGGTGCTGTACAGAACTGAAACTAAATAAACACGGAAAAAGATTGCCCACTGGAAAGCTTTGTGGACAAACTAAGCTACGAACTGCTCGTCTCGTCCTTTTGTTTTTGTTTCTCTGTCGAGGAGATTACTTTTATTGTCTCTGTTTAGTAGATCATCTTCTACCTATAGGCTACTCGATGTTGTTATCTTCTGGCCTCCAGTATCCAAAACTATTTAAATACTATAGAACTGGGCTCTGCTTTTAATAAGTTATACGGGCTTTGGGTTTTATAAGCCTCTTCCCAGGCCCACTGACTGCAAGAACGCGGCAAAACTCAGATAACCGGTTGTACGCATCGACAGTATGATACCCGAACACTCGTCGAGAGCATGATACACACGGAAAATAGTGAACCGCGGCAAGTGTGAAAATCAGCGAGGTATTGTTAGCGGGTTAGAATGTAACATAAAACTCGGGTCTTTGGACTTAACAATTACTGGATGTAACTACAGAAGTATGTTGCATTGGCATTGTAGGTACGACGGGTCCTTTAAGACTATTTGCTTTCGAATGTAAAAAGTTAGGGTTATATTATTCCACTTTGCAAAATTCCTCCTGAGGCTTCCACACTGGACGAGAAACACCGTCCGTTTCAGACAACAGGGTTATCGACAATTTGCTACTCAAAGTCCGCAAAAAACCAAAACCAGTAGCTATCTTCCATATGTCTGTTTTAGTATACCTGTATTGCTGTAAATAGTGTGCGCATGTCTTTTTGTTAGATTTCCTTTTCTGTTTCGATTTATATTCTGTATTAATTCCTTGTGAATTTTCAGGTGCTAAAAGTACTTACTTACTTACTACTGTTGACTAACAGACTAACGGCTACCTACCACTCTTTCAAATCTTGAAGTTAAAGTTTAACTGAAAAGCCGACTTATTTTGGTTCCAATTTTCCACTATCTGCTCTATTAGTGACGTTCACAGTAGGCCGTAGCCACAACGCAAATTCTACTATGACGCGCAGAACAAGAAAAAGCCCCGCACATTGCCAGGCCTTATGGTGGGGCCATAAACAGTTAATAATGTTTTCAGGGGTGGCCCGAAGCACTCAGGCCAGGGGGGGTGAGACCCCTCATTTCAACGACTCATGGATCGTAATATACGACTCGCAGGTACCAACAAAAATGAACTGTTGTGACTTAGCGGCAATGGCGCACATTCCCCACCAACAAATAATGGAGCCGGTGTAAAACTAGCTGCAATGCATCAGCTGAAATTATTCTTGTAATAAAAATTTGTGTATACATACCTTCATAGCCTCAGTTTTACATGTCAACCTTCGCATGAGAGGAAAGCTTTCAACGCCTGTACCCGGGACAAATTAAAGCAAGCGCCGCAGGCGATTTTTTTTTAATCTGCCTCTGTCTAGAAAGGTTCTAGCCAGCCTTTAATGTGTTTCAAATCTAAAAAGTTACAAGCCTAATCGCCAAGTAAATGACACACCGTTCCTCTAAGTAGAGAATACTATGAAATGTACGACAGGCGAAATTTTGTGAAACGCCGAGGAGACCATCATTTTGCAATCCCATTGAAAAGGAAAAAACAGCTTTGAAATAACAAATCTGACCGTCGAAAAAAGTGACAAAATAGTGGCCACAGAAAACAAAGTAGATTTGTTGCGTATTAAAGCAAAAAAAGTAATTCCTTAAAAAAAAAATCATGATTTATGGACGTAACCGGAGGAGCAGAGCGTCATTTTGCGATCCCAATGAAAAATTAAGAATAGCTATGAAATCACGCCTCTGTCCGTCGAAAAAGTGACAAGATAAAGCCCATAGAAAAGAAAGTAGATTTGCTCCGAACTAATAGCAAAAAAAGTAATTTTCACGTTCAGAACACACTTCCTCAGAAACGAAACGAGGAAAACAGATTTGCCAGTGCGTTAAAAAAAAAATCCGGATTTACGGACGTAACGAACTTTTGGTCTTGGCCTGACAGGAGTTTACAGATATAGACAAAGACGCCAGGTTCGCCGACGAGACTTGAGTTGCGTTTTTTTTTCCGGTGATTTGATGTACTTTTGTTTCATAATGAAAGTACCGTTTACCGTTTTATTTGTCACTCGACACACTGTACTTTCATGCCGAAAATAAAGCAGGTAAAGCTACAGTGAGCTAAATCTGAAGAACTGCAACTTAAAACTGGTTTGCAGAGTTTGATTTTACGCGACAGAAGATGCTATATATACAGCAAATGAAGACGAGAAGTTTAGAATATCTTAAACATAAAAGAGATCATTTTCGAGTTGTATGAGTGACCTGAATTTTACGAAGTCTTTTCCGATGTGCTTTAACACTAGCATACAGGGGCGTGTAAGGTGGGGGTAGGGGGGAGGGATGCACCCCCCCTCCCCCGATGTTGTCGGCTAGCCGGTAAAAAAAATTGGATTTTTCACGATTTTTCGTAAAAAGAATCGATTTTTTTGGGAAACAGTTCGATTTTTCTTAAAAACGGTCGGTTTTCTTTAAATCAGTCGATTTTCCCGCAAAAAAAGACGATAAAAATTACCAGCCAGTCGGTAAATACCTTGCTCCTTCCATATTTGATAGTGCTATGATTCGCAGTCAGCAGTGATACATACGACTCGCAGTCAGCTTTGGCTGAAGGAATATTGTTGCTCCTCTCCCCCCCCTCAAACATTTTGATAGTAACGCCTCTGCTAGCATAGAGGCAAAAAATTTACCTCCCGACTAGAATGGGCTATTCCAGTGTCTGCGGAACCCCTCCTGTCCTGGGAAACGAATTTCGGGTGTATATTAGAATCCTCCTTGTCCTTTTCAAGCGTGTTCCTACCTCAAACTCTCTTTGTAATCGACATTTTGTTCATGTTGTTCGATTTGTTCTGGCCCTCTTCTTTCGCGCATCTCCCGTCATTTGATTTCTGATGGCTTTTCCATTCTGTTTAAAAATTCTATTCCTTCTTTTTTCACTTATAGCCAAAGATGACCAAAAATCAATGCACATAACCTTGTCTCTCGCTTTCGGTCTATAAGGTATTTCAATGTTACCAGTCATGACATCACTTTAACAACTAACCTATTGTAATTCTGACAGGCTAAAATCTGAAAGACCGAAGTTAGGCAGATCCAAATCCCATGGGAGTAGAACAGATAGCCGCATTGCTGCCCCCATGAATCATGTCTGCGATCTATCGGGTTACAGAACCTGGTTTAAACGACTTCTTCGGGGACTGGCTTACGACTGAAGCTGTGCAGAGACAAAATTTAAAAAAAAAATTTAAACGACTCGGATTAATTTTTATTAAAATGAATGTCCGGGACCTCGGCGAGGCTAAAATAAACGACTGATACAACTTAGCAAAAGGCCAAAATAAACTACTGATACGACTTAACAGAAGGCAGGGGGGGTGAGTCACCCCCCCTTCGGGCCACCCCTGAATGTTTTTTATTTTTATGAATAAACTGAACTGAACTGAACTTGAATCTCGACACAAACGCGGCTTTTGAGTAGCCAGCGGTGAGCTTGGTGAAGACTGCTTAATGCCTAAACGAAAATTTTCAGTAATTCTTTTTCGCCACACATACAAAAGAGGTAAAACCGGATAGAGGTTCCATAAATCCGACAGTGAAATTACACTATTCGACAGTCGATTATTCGTGAATGGAGGAGCAACGACGTCACGCATTTTCGTCGGATCTTCAAGCATATTTAGGTGAATAAGTGATGTCTAACTGATTGTCCAATCTCAGCTCTTTCTGATTAAACTTTAAAGTGTAGTTACCGGTTTTAATCGGGCGACTGTCAACCTCGACATTCCACCTACTCACTCCAAGACCAATCTACCTCTCAACTAATCCGCAATCTATCTGACTTCTCAAAAGCTTCAGTTTCAATCAAACCCACACCTAGAATTTGCCCAAACTCTTTAAATTCCTCCCCTATAATCTCCAATCAATCATATTACTTCAGATAAAGGGTTTTATGCTCCTAATCCTTATACAACCGACTTCTATCCTTCAAATGCATTCCACGTGTTGACTTGAATCCAAATCTCCACCAAACACTTGCCATTTAATCAGATATCATTGTACTCGACCTCACAGAAGACAGCCTCTGTCACGATCGAGTTGTATCAAAATATGATTCTGATCAGATAATCAGCGAACAGAAAAGTAGCATCACTGATAACGACAAATCATGGAGGTCAGGCAGCTAATATGACAGTCATACATTGTATTTAAATACTGTTGCACGCGAACCTTGTGAATTACCTTTTATGCTTTACGACAAACAAATAATCCCACCGAATGAGCTTATGCTAGGGACTGTCGGATATACCTTAGCTTTAAAAGTGTGGCACCCCAAAGGTCAGTCCTGGGATCTTATCGCTCTTACAATGACCAGGGCGCAAAGAGTGGACAAAAGTAGCAGGGGAAATCCTCCGAGTGACTTGATCGCTCAGTCATTAAGATCCGATCACCCGTTCGAAAGTTAGACATGCCACTAAATTCTGGATTCCGGCTCCGCTCCCTCCCCCCATGATGGTCGGATCGGGCAGTGAACATCTAATCAACTTCAATACAGATTTAACTTATAACAAACTTTCCGGCCCCAGCCGGATTCCGGTCAAACTATATGTCCGGGTAAAAAATTATTGTCATACACAGATTCAGCGTCTCTTCTTACCCCTAAATCAGAAATCTAATCAACTACAAATCAAACTTTAACTTTTAAGAATTCTCCGGTTTTGGCCGGATTCCGGGCGAACTACTTGTCCGGGTAGAAAACTGTTTTCACATAAGGGTTCAGCATCTCTTCTTACTCCTAAATTGAACATATAATCAACTTCAAATAAAACTTTTACATTTTAGCAGACAAGAATCCCTGCTAACTACTTCTCCGATGACAAAATGATTTTCACCATCGTGTTCAGCATGTCTTCTTACCCCATAATCGACTATCACATTATCTGTTTAAAAATATTTCATTTGCCCCTAAACTTAAACACCCTCCCCCACCCCTAAATGTAGGGATACAGAGCCCATCTATGAATCTGACCTTTATAATAGGCCCAATGAATCCTCACACCAAGTTTCATCAAAATATCCCATTCCCTTCGAGAGTTATCGTGCTCACAGACAGACGAACATTTTTTGCGATGTCATCGGTATCCCGCCACTTCCGTTTTGGCATCCCAAAAAGAGTGAAATCAAAATCTCCAAAAATGTACTTTTTCTTCTTCTGTTTCGAGGTTCTTTGGACGATCGTAAAAGTGACATTAAAGTGTTAAAATCCTTAAACGCCGTAACCTGACGGTATAAGGGTGCAAGGCAACAGAGCAAAAAAAATATCAGTGCGTGGTTTTAATTTGTCTATCGTTTATGTTCAAACATTCAAAACTATCTGAATATTGTAAAACAAGGATACTGTCAGACTAGGCTTTAACAAATTATACACGACTTTGGCTGTTTTCGGTCTTTTCCCAAACCCATTGACTTCTAGCAAAAGCTCGGCAAAATTCAGATAACCGGGTTTACGCATCAGTAGCATGATGACAAAAAAAACGTCGGGAGCACAATCCGCATGGAAAATCGTGAATCGTGGCAAGTGCAAAGATTAGTGTGGTGTAGTTAGCGGGTTTAGAATGAAACATATCAAATTTGAGTTTCCGGATTTAAGAATCAATGACTTCAATTCGAAGGTAGACTACATTGTCATAATAGGTAAGACGGGTCCTTTAGATTATTGCCTGTGCTTTTATAGTTGCTAGGTCTGAATTTAGTCAGGCAATGTTCGAAGTAACACACCTTTACTGTCCTTAAATTATATTTCTCGCAAAGCAAAACCTTTAGATCTACATTATGGTCTCACCTAAAACTAGGTAAAAATCGATCCACCAGTTTAAATGGTTTGCTTACTCTGGCTACTTTTCAGTACTTGAGCCGGCAGACCCGAAAATCAACCAAATTGATATGCCATTATATAAATGGTAGGGTCACTGATATCTCTATAAAAGCTAAGAGCTTATATCTCTTTGTACAAGAGTGAGAGAAATCCACAGATTAGTGGCCCGCACATTGATGCCTAGTAAATAGCAGAGCTCTTAGTTGATGCAAAATACGATCGTTGTTATTCTTCGACATACCAATGAAAAAAGAGGAGAAAATATATTAAATTCTAAAATTTTACTCAGACGTCAGTCTGAAGTCTGAAGGGATCCAATATGGGTGTGAAATAGTTGACGTAACGTTGACGTAAGAGATTACGGGAGCGAAATGCAGGATTTGACGTTTCAGTCCGAAGGGCGAATACTAAAGGGACCTTAATAATTAAGGTGTCCCAGCAAATCATCAAAATGCAAGGTCCCTCGAGACTGTAAAACCTCCAACTTTCTCTTCTCCCTTTACACACATTCCTCAGGGATGGAACAAAAGCGTAAACATCGAGAGTAGAAAAAACTCAAACAAGAGCTGTAAGCTCATATGGCACTTGCATGGGTCAAGATGTTTTGATTGATCAAAAGTCAGTTTCGACTTTGCGGTTGAGATGCGCACTCTAAAAGAGCTGGAACTTCATTTGTAAGCAAAACCCTTGAGGCAAAACTGCTAATGGGCTGACGGACATCACGAAAATGAATATATTGCTTAAAAGTTTTTTTTTTTTACTTTGCGGTCAAGATTGGTACTTTAAGGAATAATCGGATTTGGGAAGTATCAATTTCTAAGCAAATGTTGTTGAATCTCCAATATTCCAGCAAAGTTTCATCGTCCTAGCACATCTGGAAGTACCTCAATTCGCTATCACCGGAACCAAAGACCCCCCCCCCCCTCCAACTCCACCCACAATACCCGGAGCCAATCTGGTTCTGTAAATGATTAATCCAGAGCACATATTTGTCATTCCCACGAAGTTCGATCCAGATCACACCAGTCTAAGCGGGTCAAGTATTTTCCGCCGTCCCCCCCATAATTGCCGGATTCGGTCTGGAAATGAAAAAGACCACCAGAGAAAAATGTCCTCTGTTCAATTATTAAATTTCACTAGAATCCGATCACCCGTTCCAAAGTTACGCATACTCAATATTCCGGATTCCCCTCCCTCAACCCCCCCCCCAAGATTATCATATCGAGGATTTTTTTTATTCCAAATCACGGGTCCCTGATATGGCTGCCGTCCGGATCCAGTCAAATTGTGTAAAAGATTTACATGGATCAGCTGTTTGTTCTTCCCAGCAAGTTTCACTCCGATACCATCATTCTAACTGTTTCTCGAGATTTCCCCCCCCCCCCCCCCCCCAGCTCCCCAATGGTGCCCGTAGCCAATCCGATTCAGTAAATGATTTACCTAGAGCATATGTTTGTTCTTCCCACAAAGTTCCATTCCGATCTCTCTATTCTAAGCGGGTCACGTGTTCCCCCCTCCCCCCAATAGTTGCCGGATCCGGTCCGGATACGAAAAAGATCACCGGAGAAATGTCCTCTGTTCAATTCTTAAATTTCACTCGAATCCGATCACCCATTCCAAAGTTACGCATGACTGAAAATTCCGGATTCCACTCCCCCCACCATTCTCAGATCGACAAAATTTTTATTTTGAAGTCAGTTTGATCGGGTCCTGCCTGCCGAGTTTCATCGTGAAAATCACCAAAACCACCATCACCGGAATTCTGGGACCCCCCCCCCCCCCCATAACTGTTCGGAACCAGGACAGTGGTCTAAAGGATCTATCTAGAGCAGATGCTTGTTCTTCCCAGCAAGTTTCACTCTGATCCCTCCATTCTAACCGTTTCTTGAAATTTCCGGTCTCCCCCCCCCAACTCCCCCCTGGCTACCGAATCCGGACAATTTCCCGGATTCCCCTGCCCTCCACTCCCCCCCCCCCCCCCCCAAATGGTCGGATCGGAAAACTGATTATTTCTAAGTTTGTTTGGTATGGTCTCTGATATGCCTGTCAAGTTTCATGGTCCTAGCACAACTGGAAGTACCCTAACTCGAAAAAGTGTTACAAAATGCCCTAAATTTTCAAGTTTCTAGCGCCCCCCACTCCCCCGCATATGGTCGGATCAGGAAACTGATCATTTCCAGGTTAGTTTAGTCGGGTCCCTGATATGCCTGCCACGTTTCATTGTCCTAGCCCATCTGGAAGTACCCTAACTCGAAAAAGTGTGACAAAATGACCTAAATTATCAAGTTTCCAGCGCCCCCCACTCCCCCACATATGGTCGGATCGGGAAACTGATTATTTCCAGGTTAGTTTTGGTCGGGTCCCTGATATTCCTGCCATGTTTCATTGTACTACCCCATCTGGAAGTACTCTAACTCGAAAAAGTGTGACAAAATGCCCTAAATTTTCAAGTTTCCAGCGCCCCCACTCCCCCGCATATGGTCGGATCGGCAAACTGATTATTTCCAGGTTAGTTTGGTCGGGTCCCTGACATGCCTGCCAAGTTTCATTGTCCTAGCCCATCTGGAAGTACCCTAACTCGAAAAAGTGTGACAAAATGCCCTAAATTTTCAAGTTTCCAGCGCCCCCACTCCCCCGCATATGGTCGGATCGGCAAACTGATTATTTCCAGTTTAGTTTTGGTCGGGTCCCTGATATTCCTGCCATGTTTCATTGTACTAGCACATCTGGAAGTACCCCAACTCGAAAAAGTGTGACAAAAAACTCGGACCGACCGACAGACCGACAGACGGAATTGTGATCGGTATATGGCACCTGAGCCAGAGGCTGCAAGTGCCATAAAAACCTAACGTAAGGCAACGTCAGAAAAGGGACAGAAAATTAAACAAAAGGGAATTGATTGATGATAAGATTTGCCAGTTTGTCCAAGAGAGTCAACGTTTTGCTAAATGTGAATTAGTTATCTTCGAGAAAAGTGACCATAAGCTTTTACGGAAACGTAAGGTACGCTGATATGTGTTAACCGCAAGGGACCTTAAAGGTACGTGCACAAGTTGCCCGATTTTTGCAGTCGGCTGCGAATTTCCTGCTTCGCTCCAAAAGTATGAGGCATCGCATGCAGGTTTCCCCATACTGATTTTTCTTGGTTCTAATCAAAATACTCAAAACCGTCTAATACTGTACTTTATTCTATCTAAGTTAAACAGAAGTATAGTAGTTTTTCAATGAAGCTCTCCTAAGCATAATGAACACAAAGATCATTTAAATCATTTCCCTCGGAGCCATTTCACATACCACAGAGGCAAACGATAAGATATAGCGGGGTACAATGACGCGATTTTTGCATACGTATTTTTGAGATCCAAAAATGTTAGTGGAGGGATACCTATGACTTCGGAACAGTTGTCCGTCTGTCTGTCAGCACGGTAACTCTCGAAGGGGCTGAGACATTTTGTTCAAACTTGGTGTGAGGATCCACTGGGTCGAGGTACAGGTCAAGTTCGTAGAAGCACCCTGTAGAACAATGTTTAGGGGCGGCGGAGGGGTTTTAAGGATGAAGAAAATATTTGTTTAGCTGATGCGAGAGACAATTTACGGGTAAGCGGATATTCTGATACCAAAACTTAACTTCCATTTTCTCTTCGGGAATAGTTCGCCCGGAATCCGACCAAAGCTGGAAATTTTTTGAAGCAAAAGTTTTTATCTGATGCTGATTAGAGGTTGGATGTAGGGGAAGCAGTTTTTTGCCGGACAAATAGTTTGCACGGAATCCAGCCGAAACCGGAAACTCGGTAAAAGTAAGGCAGAATGTTTTGATCAATTTCGTCAAAGTAGATGTGACTTGGAAGGGTAAACGCGCAGGCTCTATCAATATCCGAACTTGGTTTTCTCACATGACTAGCTATTGGCCTTTAACTGTTTCGAAATCTTAATAGTCAAAGTTACACTACCCAATTGTCTGGATCAGATATTACATTTTTGGGACCCCATCGAAACCTTCGGTCTTGTTGCATGTGAAACCTTATCGGACTCTCCGCACGTAGCTTAACTCCATAGTGTGCCCACCAAAGTCTCGAAAGGAAACTCCTTGCTTTCCGAGGAGTTGCACCGTTCACTCTTGCGCTAAAACTTATAAGGTCTGACTACTGAAGTGCTACTACGACGGGTGGCATGTCACCAGTCACTTACTCTTCCTTGCCTAGACCATTTATCAACGGGTCAGCGCTGGCACCTGCGACGAGCAACCAGCTCACAACCAGGGTTGTCACATCAGAAATATTTAGAGAGTGACTTTTGGCCCAAAACAGAGAGTGAATTGGGATTGAAATTTATTTTCTTGAAATGTTCACTTTTGGTCGGCCTCCCCTCTGTAAAAATGACACATCTTAATTTAACTTTCATGAAAAAATCTGAAATAGTCACTTCTGGTCGGAATCCTTGCTGCAAAAATAACACATTTGGCCATTTTCTGAAATAGAGTGATTTTTGTGTCCTACGAAGGACAAGAGTGACAAAAGCAAAATAGAGTGACAATTTACACTATCGTGAGACATGTGGCAACGCTGCTCACAACTGCCACCAAACAATGGGGAAGGAAGCCGGGTCCCAGCGCTGCCAAAATAACCACGAATGCGACAGATGGCTGACCTAAGGACCATTCACCAACGAGCACAAGAAAAGATGCCAGCGAAAGATACAGCAGTTGATGATAAATATCAAAAACGAACAACAACCAGCCTACAGAAAATAATCTTAGTCCCATCACTGCAGAAAGAAACCACAACTGTCACTGATTAATGAACACCTTGAAAAGTGTCATCAATTAACGAAGAAAGGAGCCGACACCGACAACCTGAAGCAACCGGTCACTGGTAAAGGACTCGGGCCCCGTAGTGGCTGACTTTTGTAGATAAACAGCGAACCAACGTGACAAAATTTAAGGCCAGCCACCAAGGCCGTATCCAGGGGGGGGGGGGGGTTAGGGGGTTGAAACCTCCCCCGAAACATACAAAAATAGTAATTTATATAGGCTTTTCCCTCTGACCTATATTTTTTTTTTTACTTTTTTATCCGATCCGCAGGCAACCCCCCCCCCCGAAATAAATTCCTGGACACGGGCCTGCCAGCCACCAACCGCTGGAAAAGGATCTGGGTCCGTCATATACAACTGCCGTACAGTAGAGGTATGCTTATTTGAACACTTTTTTAACTGTTCCACTACCTTGGCTTTCTTACTTGCATATAAAAAAGTAAAATGGAAAAGAAAAATAACAAACTTGATATCAGCTAACAGCCAACTATTTCAGGGTTATCCTGGCACAAACATGAAGCAGAAATTCAATTAAATTCCTTTGATTTCGAATTTATTAAAAAGGTCCTTCCTCTTTTGAAGGCATCTGACGGTTCAGACCGCCATCTTCTCCATTGAAGGTGCGTTCCTCCCAGCAAACTTTTCAAATTATAAAAAATAAAACAGAAGTGTCAGCTGAGTCACTTTCATAGGTGAAAGGTGAATTAGCAAAATAAAAACATCTTGTGAGAATCAAACTCAAATACAGTTGACTTGTAGTCTTTAGACTAGGAAAAAGTCACAAATTGAATATTGACAGATTTCAGGCGACTCGGCAGTTATAAGTTAAAAAGTAAATACAATTCATTTAAATATTTTGTTGTTAAATGAACATAAAATATAATTACTAATAAATATAAATAATACGAGAACAGAATGCAATCATTTAGTATTGTTCAGTCACTTTTCAGTGAAGGTTGAATGGAAAAATTACGCAAATTATTACTTTTTTAAAAGAAAAACAATAAAATACACATAAATAAAACACACGCTGATGTAACTACCTTTTTTTCGAAAATTTAGTCTCCTGGGATGCTTAGTGTAAAAATCATGTTATGTTCACACATTGGTCTGACAGAATTTTAGCTGTATTGACCTAAAATTCGCCAAGTTTGACCTTATTCTCCTAATTACGGTTTGTTTACTGTCGCTAGAGTCATCGAAGGTCACATTAAAGGATTTAATTTAAACCCGATCGGTGACCGCGATGAAAATACGCGCCTATTTGGAAGATCAGCGGCTGATTTTTGGATTTTTTTTTTCAACCGGCCGCTGTTTCAGCCCAGTCTGAACAAGCTATCATGGCTTGTGCACACGAGCTTTTTTAGCTCCAGTGTTTCTTTAGAGTTCAACACCGAATCCAAAGACAAACGACGGACTCAGTAGAGTATCAAATCCTGTGCCGGGTTCTCTTTTACAAAACACGGGCGCTGAAAACGGGTGACAGCGCAACGTAATTGTCATTATTACTATTCAGCGCTCCAAGTGGACTAGTCTTTGTTAGTCCCCCCTTACCTCATAATCAAGACATGTGTAGACATAGTAACAAATCGGATCCATAGGGTATTTGGGTCACTTTCTGCTGCTGAGACATGCAAAACCTCCATTACCTGGGACACAGATGACAGGTTTTCCACTCACTAACCTGTGGATCTATTTTACCATATCTGATCCAAGTGCTGACGGTGAGACATAGGAGGATTAACAGAAATTAGTCCGCTTGGAAGTGCTGAACCGGAATATGGCGAATAGGGTTCGAGTTCAACACGCTAATTGCTGAAAACGCAACTTAGAGAAGCTGCCACCAATCAAAGACAAGACCAAAGGTTTCGATGGATCCCAAAAATTTAATATTTGATCCAGACAATTGGGTCTTGTAGAGATCCACTCTTCGCCAGACTCCTAAAGCACTTTACTTATCAAATTTAGAAACATATTAACGCAAATGGTAATCATCTAAAGAAGACCAAGTTCAGATCTGGATTCAGCATGTGTGTTTACCCCTATAGCCTGCGTCATCTCGACTTTGACGAAAGTTCCTGCTTTACTTCTGCCAAATTTCCAGTTTCGGCCGGATTTCGTCTGAATTACTTGTCTTTCAAAAAACTGAAGTTCAAAAACGGATTCAGCGTATCTCCTTAGAGGTCGAACCTCTAATCAACTTCAGATAAAACTTCAACTTTTAACAATTTTCCGATTTCACCCGGATTCGTGGCGAACTATGTGTCCAAGTAGAAAATGATTGTTATACATGAACTCAGTATGTATTCTTACCCGTAAATCGAACACCTTATGAAATTCATATAAAACTTTTACTTTTAACAAATTTGGCCGGATTCCGGGCGATCTACTTGTCCGGCGAGAAAATAATGTTCATATTCAGATTCAGCATGTTTCCCTATCCTGAATTCGAGCCTCTAATGAACTTCAGTTAAAACTTTTATTTTTGACAAATTTTCCGGTTTTTGGCGGATTCCATGTGAACTACCAATCCGGTGAGAAAATAACTTTAATATTCGGATTCAGCATGTCTCCTTACCCCTAAATCAGACATCCAATCAAACTTTTATAATTGATGAAACTTAATGATAAAACTTTTACTTTTAACAAACTTTCCGGTTTAGGCCGGATTCCGGGCGAACTACTTGTCCGGCGAGAAAATGATTTTCATATTCGTGTTCAGAATGTCTTCTTACCCCTTACTCGACTATCTTATTAGTTTTTGAAAAACGAATCTTCGCCCTTAACTTGAAACCCCTCCCCCTCCTAAATATACAGCTATGGGGCCCATCTACGAACTCGACGTTTCCATTGACTCAAAGAGTTCTTATACCAAGTTTCATCAAAATATCTCATTTCCTTCGAGAGTTATCGTGCTGACAGACGGACGGACGGATGAACAGACGGACAACTTTTGCGTCATAGGTATCCCTCCACTTACGTTCTGGGATCTCACAAAAAGGAATCTCAGCCAGTTGAAAGTTGTAGACAGCAGGCGCGGGACGAGCTCGAGTCCCTACAGCTTCAACCGAGCAAAGTGCCGCTGGTGTTTTACTGAATTCTACTGGTGTTGTGCCGTGCTAGTGTAGCGTCCTGCCGGTACAGTATCGGATTTATACTGACGCAGTGTCGGAACCGAGCGAACTGTCGCTGGTGTGGTACAACCTCGTGCTGGTGTAGCGTTCTGACAGTGTGCTGCTGATTTTCGCTGGTGTAGCATCATTTTGGGGTTTGCTGGCACTTTGTCGTGCTGCAGCAGCGTTGGAACCGAACCAACTGCATCTGGTATGTTTGTCAAGTTCTGCTGTATAACGCCGTGCTGCTGGTGTGGAGTTCTTCCAGCGAACTGCTGGTTTTTGGGATCCCAAAATGTAAGTGGAGGGATACCTATGACATCGCAAAAGTTGTCCGTCTGTCCGTCCGTCTGTCAGCACGATAACTCTCGAAGGGAATGAGATATTTGATGAAACTTGGTGTGAGGATTCTTTGGGTCAAGCGTAAGGTCAAGTTCGTAGATGGGCTCTGTAGCTCTACTTTTAGGGGCGGGGGAGGGGGTTAGAATTAAGGGGTATTTAATGGGGTAAGAAGACATGCTGAACACGGTGGTGAAAACCATTTTCTTGCCGGATGAGCAGTTCGTCCGGAATCCGGCAAAAACCGGAAAGTTGTTTAGAATTAAAAGTTCTATTTGAAGTTGATTAGATGTTCGATTACGGGGTAAGAAGACATGCTGAACACGATGATGAAAACCATTTTATCGTCGGACTAGTTCGCCAGGAATCCAACCAAACCGGAAAACTTGTTAAAAGCGAAAGTTTGAAGTTGATTAGATGACAGATTTAGGGCTAAGAAAAGAACGTTGAGTCTGTGTATGACAATAATTTTTTACCCGGACATATAATGCGTCCAGAATCCAGTTGAAACCGGAAATTTTATCCGTTAAAGTTTTATTTGAAGCTATTAGGTGTTCTTTCTAGGGATAAGGAGATACGCTGAATTCGTTTCTGAATTGTTCTTTTTTTGCTGGACAAGTAGTTCGCTAGGAATTGGGCCAAACCGGAAATTTGGCAGAAGTAAAGCAAGAAGTTTCGGTCAGTATCGTCAAAATAGATATGGCTTATAGAGGGATATATGAACTTGGTTTTCTCAGATGATTAGCGTGGCGA
Source organism: Branchinecta lynchi (assembly GCA_023053575.1). Taxonomy (NCBI): domain Eukaryota; kingdom Metazoa; phylum Arthropoda; class Branchiopoda; order Anostraca; family Branchinectidae; genus Branchinecta; species Branchinecta lynchi. The sequence goes on along the minus strand of JAKZAP010000022.1, from coordinate 5,250,080 downwards.
AGACAAGACCCTATTGTCTGGATCAAATATTAGATTTCTGGGATCCCATCGAAACCTTAGGTCTTGTTCGCTGGTGTTGCGCAGTTTTGGGTGTAGTTGATAAAGTGTCTTGCTGTGGCACATTCACGGAAATGGCTGAGCTGTAGCACCAGATTTGGCCGGCAAAGTCCGCACTGGTGTTGTGCTGATTGTAGTCTAGTGCCGGAATTTGCTTTGGCAGTGTCGTAACGTTGTAGTGTCGGAACCAATCAAACTGCCACTGATATAGTGTCAGATTCTTCTATTTAATGTAGGACTGGTGTACCATCCAGTCGGTGTACCCAGATATTTGCTGTTGTGCGTTTCCTATTTACGCAATGTCATGCTGTCGTGTCCGATTTTTATGGTGTAGTAAAGCGTGGATAAAGTGTCGAAAAATGCAAGAGTAGTGTTCTACATTCCAGTTTAAAGTCACCATGCCGTGTAATTCCTGTAAGTCCCCAACTAATCATCACCATCATCAAAGGTTAACTAAGAGCGTGTTCCAACCTTCTAATAACAATAGTTCTTATTTCCGTTCCATCCTCACGAAAAGTTACTACGCTGACCGTTCCAACCTTCTCAAAATAGTAACTAATAGTTACTATTTGCTTACCATACTCGGGAGCGTAGTAAGCGTAGTAACTACGCATCTCTGTAACGTGATTGGTCGGATTCAGCCGTGGCATGATATCCTGCTAGAAAATAGAGAAATCGTTCCAGCCTTGGCGGCAAAAGCCAGAATTCATGACATCATGCGTAGTAACTACGGTAAGTAGGCTGGAACACGCTCTAAGACTCTGACAGATTGAGTGTTTAATTCTATTCTTACAGAAGGAAAAGTGCGAACCACCCCAACGGTGAGAGTTTCACACTATTACCGTTCATAAAAAAGCGAAAGCTTCTCTTTTCTATTGATTAATTTGCGGATCAACTGCGTCTCCAGTTTGAAAACTGGAAGCTTCTTTTCTGATCTTTTTACTATACTATCTATGTGGATGGATTCTGATAATGCGACGACGAGGGATAAACAGAGGTAGTGTTCCAGTGAAATTATTACAAGTTACGATGATAAGAGGAGGGGCGAGCGCCGTATTGCGGTAGTTATCACGCTCTCTGGAACGAAAATAATAACAAAGCGAACATACGTAATCACTCTTACGGGAGTTCCTGCATAACCGATATATTTTCACTTATGATGCTCGCGACCATCATAAGTAAACTGTAATGATCGTAACAGCCGTGGAACGAAAATAATAAGTGGGAGGAGCCAATACTTATTACGGTGGGCTCTGGAACGGAAATAATTACAAGAATAGGAACGATAGTAACCAATAATAAGTTGCTGGAACGCTACCAGAGACTAGTCCGTTTGAAGTGCTGAACTGCTCCAATAGACCAATACACTTGATGACTATAGGCGTATTCTCGCCGTTCCCCGAGGAATCCTCGGGGAATCAAAGGGAACGGCGAGAATAGAGGGAGTCACTCCACGCGGACTCCACGGACAGAAACAGCGAGAACACGGGGAATGCTTTGAACATGGATTTTGTTCGAAAAATAAATATGCAGTTGACGAAATTAGTCTGGAGCCAATTTATTTTTGGTTTTGTTTATTCTGATTATTTTTAATTATTTTACATTGCACCAACACCAGCAAAAACTTATTCTCCTCCGAATCTGAAAGGGAGTTCTTTTTGATGATGCTGATGATAATCAGAGCATTCCCCCTCCCTGGGGGACTCGCGAGAATACGGGGAGTGAGTCCCCGGGACAAACAAAACGCGGGGACTCCTCAAGTGGAGTCCGCGGGGAACGGCGAGAGTACGCCTTATCTCTCCCTTCCGATGCACAATCCCCGGGTACCTGCGGAAGAACGGAAGAAACGGTGTCACAGCTGCGCTGGCTCCGGGTTTGAGTCATTGAGTTTGAGTCGTTACCGACACGTTTACTCCTTCTTCCTGAGAATCACTGGCGTGTTTTGGACTTAAGGCGTATTCTCGCCGTTCCCCGAGGACTCCTCGGGGAATCAAAGGGAACGGCGAGAATAGAGGGAGTCACTCAACGCGGACTCCGCGGACAGAAATAGCGAGAACACGCGAAATGCTTCCAGCATGGATTTTGTTCGAAAAATAGATATGCAGTTGACGAGATTAGTCTGGAGCCACTTATTTTTGGTTTTGTTTATTCTGAATATTTTTAATTAATTTTACGTTGCACCAACACCAGCAAAAATTGATTCCCCTCCGAATCTGAAACGGAGTCCTTTTTGATGATGGTGATGATAATCAGAGCATTCCCCCGTCCCTGGGGACTCGCTAGAATACGGGGAGTGAGTCCCCGGGACAAACAAAAACGCGGGGACTCCTCAAGTGGAGTCCGGGGAACGGCGAGAGTACGCCTTTAGTCATATTGAGTATATCGAAATCTCCCAGCGTAAGTGCTGTCGCGCTGTTTCTTCGAGGGACCCGCCAAAAACAAGCAAACCCTTAAGGACAACAGATTCATCATTCGTCCTAGGGTGCAGATTACCAAATGGCTCTTCACGTTTTATTGACAGGGACCGACAATAGCCTGTCCGATCGTTTTTACAAAGCCAAACCTACAAGGATGATTTGGGTGGTATGACATATTGACCCTCGTTCAAAAAGGCAAGGTGAAGTATGTGTGTTTGATGGGCGGAATAAGCCATTCCATCAACAGATCGATCCGTGACAATCTCAGTGGCTATTACCAAGAACAAATGAGCCACTAGAACCCCCGTCTTTGGTCCCATGCAGCGACACTCCGTCGAAAGTGACAAAACTGAGCTCAGCTAGAGGTGTTTGCTGAGCTCTGAGTTGCTGCCCGTCTACTTCCCTCTTCGCCGTTGCGAAAATCAGAGGAATTAGCGCAGGAGGCTAGCCGACCCACTCAACAGCGCATTTAGACACCCAATCGGCTTTTCCTTTGAAAATTTCTTCTTTGAGGCTTTACAGCGATATAGCTGTTTGTAGACGTAACGAATTATGACGTCAAGCGTAGCTCCTACCCAACGCTTGTTTGCGCTATCAGGGTATATGGATTTATTCGACTCCGCATGTTCGTATTGCAGAGATAGGGGGACGAAGGTTCTGGTGGTTAATTGGTGAACAAGCACGCACCAGAACGGCAAATCAATTAACGCTACAAAACCCACCTGGTCACTCTTCTGATAAATTCCTTAAGTCATGTGTGCCATATTTTGTGAAGTTTTTAACAAGTGAAGACACGTATAATGTTTCGAAATTTACATGTTTGTAATTGAAATTTACGAAATTTTACATGTTTGACATACCGTCTAATTTTGTTAAACGATATGAAGAAATACAAGTTTTAAAATGAATTGTAGATATCAATTATATTTGGTTTAAGCTGACAGTCCTATCAGCTTAAACCAAATAAAGCAGTTATCATGTTGTGAAACAGATAATCACGAATAAATACGGTGATTGATTTATTGATTGGTGCTTATTTGTTCTTGCTATTAGTGAAGCACTTATATGGGAGAGAACACTTTGGGTGACCTTTGTAGTCTCGGGAGGTTTCTAAAGCAGGCTATGGATTATTGTATCTGGGGCTATGGGTGTTCTTATGGGCTTCGAGTTTATAAGCGTGTTCCACCCTTCTAACCATTGTGACCATTAGTTACTATTTTCGTTCCAACCTCGTAAAAAGTTTCTACACTGACCGTTCCAACCTTCTCGAAATAGTAACTATTTGCTTATCATGCTGGGGTAGTAAGCGTGGTAGATACGCATCTCTGTAACATGATTGGTCAGAATCGCCCATGGCATGATATTCAGCTGGAAAACAGAAAAATCATTCCACCCTTAACGGCAAAAAGCCAGAATTCTTGAAGTCATACATAGTAACTACGGTAAGTAGGGTGGAACACGCTCTATAATTGCCGTTATTTATTCTATTTTGCTTTCCCGCCATCGCCCCACAAGCTTTTTAGGATTAAATTCATTCATTCACAGCCAGTGCCTGATGCCTCTGAGCAGTGCCTCTGTGGAGGCATTTAGCGTCTCGAATTCAGGCTTAAAGTTTAACTGAAAAGGGCAGAGACGGTACAGTTACGCCTCACTTATTCACTTAGAGAGACTTGAAGACCCGATGAAAATGCGTTACTTTTTTGTTCCACTATTCACGAATAAACAATTTTCAAATAGTGGAATTTCCCTGTCAGATTTGTGGTACTACCTGTGTCGTATGATTGACAAAAAAGATGTATGAACGTTTTTTTGTTCAGGCACTAAGCAGTCTTCACCAAGCTTATCACCGCCCACCGAAAAGCCGCGTCTGTGTGCCGATTCAAATATTCCGCGTCATAGTAGAATTTACGCTGTCGGGACAGCCGTAGATACTCTGAACCTCACTACGAGAGCAGATAGTGGAAAATCAAAAAAATCTCTTAGCAGAATCCAAATAACTCAGTGAATTCAATTAAATGATACAAAAATAAGTTTGCTTTTCAGTTAAACTTTAAATTCGTTGACACCGGACATTTCATTCGAACTGGAACCTAGGGACCTTTTAAGGCAAAGATAACGGGGTCAGCCCCAGAAAAATCCACTTGTCCACAAGAAACTGACAGAAAAACAAAACAGAACGAAAACATCCGCTGTTTACCATTATGTCTGGTAAGTCATTGTAAGGAAAAGATTTTTGTTTATATCACATACCTATCAAAGATAGGTCAAAGTGAGTCCCATCCCAAGTTTTCAGAATTTTCTCTCATCAGGAACATAGTTCGTGACTGAAAGGGTTAAATTCGTCGACACCAGATATTTCATTCGAACTGTGACCTAGGTACCTTCGAAGTCACAGATAACGGGGTCAGCCCAAGAAAAATCGACTTGTCGACAAGAAACTGACAGAAAAACAAAACAGAACGAAAACATTACCATTATGTCCGGTAAGTCATGGTAAGGAAAAGATTTTTGTTTGTATCAGATACCTTTCAAAGATAGGTCAAAGTGAGTCCAATCCCAAATTTTCAGAACTTTATCCCATCAGGAACATAATTCGTAACTGAAAGGGTTAAATTCGTCGACACCGGACATTTCATTCGAACTGTGACCTAGGTACCTTCTAAGTCACAGATAACGGGGTCAGCCCAAGAAAAATCGACTTGTCGACTAGAAACTGACAGAAAAACAAAACAGAACGAAAACATCCGCTGTTTACCATTAAGTCTTTCGGTCGAGCAATACATCCATCATCTGGCTAACACGCAAGCATCTAATCAGCATGACCTGTAGGATCCATTAAGTCGAAGGTAGTCGTTGTCGGCTGACACGTATCAGCACACTACATCTACCTTTTTATTTCATAATTTTATTTCATTCTGTTACCTCCATGCATAGGTAAAGTCAAAAGAGGCAAACAACGCATTTGTCGGACAAACTGACAAAATAATCCGGCGGCAGAGTTAATCAACGACAAGCCTGATGAAGGAGATTTTTGTTTCACCTGAGTATGCATTGCCTACAAGGCCAGACCTAGTTGAAATCTGCAAATGTATTTGTTGTCGATAAACTGAGAAGAGTGTTTTCACCTTTATTATGGTCGCGTTCCACATTACTTACCATATCAACTATGCACGGCGTCACGGTTTCTTGGCGTAAAGGCTGGAACACATTTTTCTACTTTCGACAAAATCGCCCCGCGCATTTACAGCCATTCACGCTACAGAGACACGCATACTACTATACACTTCCAGACGTGTTAAGCAAACAGTTCCTTTTAGCACGAACAAATAATAAGATAGAACTTCTGTCTTTGGTCCCATGCATCAACTATGAATACCCCGACAAAACTGAACGGACCTAGACAAATTTACTCTAGCTTTCAGCTGATGTTGCTACCGTTTACTCATCTTCCGTATTCGCCGTTGCTCATCGCAAAAAAAATAATGTAGGAGGCGTACTCCGTGTGCTGACTCGCTCTGGAGCGCGTCTATAGAACCAATCAGCTTTGACTTCTACTTTTCCTCACCAGCGGCTTCACAGTGATTTCGGTATTTGTACTGGCAACGAAACGTGGTGTGGCGCGAAGCCACTAATATCCGCTCGTTCGCAGCGGAAAGGGTACGAGGAAATATTCTACTCCGCATAGTCATATTACAGAGATAGGGAGACGGAGGTTCTATCTGATTATTTGTTCTTGTTTTTATCGACGGTTCCTCTCCATTTTCCACAGGCACTGCAGTTGGCAATCAGACAGAATTAATGGATACGAAGTCTATCAGTTTTTTACGCCTTCGTGAAAGGTTGCAGATTACGAAATAGAGAACAGGTTTTGAAGCAGAAACAGAATATGACTTACCATCACAAAGAGAACGGTTTTAACAGCGTGTGTCCAAACAGTCTTGCAATTTAACAATAAACTTTTCTCGAACAATCGCATATCATCCTTTGACTCATGGTCACTTATATGACGATAATCTTCAACTTGATATCACCTCCGGAAACGTTGATATGAAGTCAAATCTACCTCTGGCGGGGTTGATTTTAACTCATTACTCATAACTCATTAACTCATTACGGATGATATACACAGTTAGTGGTCCAATGGAAAAATGTAGAGCCACTGGGTCCAACGGTGTAGTCGGTCTTTCTTTTGGGTAGGGCAGATTACCACTGTCATCGCATTTTTTTTCTTTATTTCCTCAGATTTTCTTCTCAATGATGACGCTGGCTAGGGCTTTACAGATTAGGTAGGCTACTCGGTCTTCCTCGGGATATCGTTGAGGTGATCAAGCTGATGGAGCTGGGGATTTTGAGCTCGTTGCATAAGATCTTGAGTTGCGACGTAATTGTTAAAGGTTTGGTTCGAGAAAGTTATAACAATACCTTATCACAGCTATATCGGAATAACAAGCTTGGCGGCCGTTTCGAAATACCAACCTGCCGTGCTTAGTAGATTATTTTCATAATTATTAAAATAATAATATAACAGATTTATTGCCTATTATAATGCACAAACGTACAAAAAGACGGAGTAACCGAATAAAGAGAAAAAGAACAAAGAAAAAATCGAAAAAAGAACTTTAACTTCAACAACAATAATGGAAAGAACGCAAGAAACTTAAAAAGAAAAACAAAACAAAAATTGCCGTCTCGATGTTATTTTCGGATGGCAAGCTCGAAATTAACCTTTAATATCTTAACGTTGACTTACCATCGCCTGACCTGACTATGCTCCTCAGCTGAACTTCTTCGCCAAGGTCAACCCTCTGGTCAGTCGTCACCCTCTGGGAAAAAAGGGCAGTTCCGGGAAGTCTTCGGAAGATGCCAATCTCACATAGAAACTCTTGCTTCCCCCCTGAGAAAGTGGTAAGGGGGCTCCTGCGTTCAACTGCTGCAGCTTGGATTGCCAAACTGCAAGAAGGAATGAATAAGAAATAATCGACTAGAGGTACCCTTGCTCTTTATGTTATTACGGACCTTGGAGCCGCCTTGCAGAAGGGGTCGCTGATCCTGAATCGATCAAAGCTTCAAATACATAGTAGATAATATTAATCTCAGCTGAACACACTATGTATATTTGCAATAGTTGCGTTTTTGCAGTCTTTGCAGATCTCATGGTATCTGTTACCACGGTTACTGGATTTGCAATTGGTCATTTTTGCAGTTACCGTAGTATCTGATCTACGGTTACTCTGCAAACACGACAATTACCACAATTGCGCTTTTCGTTGTCATCCCAAAGTAAAATCTGATATTCAGCCACATCACCAAGTGCCAAACTTCTTTCCCACCAATTCGACGAACATTGAGAAAGTGAGATAACTTTTTTTCAGATACAACGATAATTGGCCAGATACCACGGTAAGTGCAAAAGCGCCTTTTGACCGTGGTATCAGATACCACGATAACTGCAGAAACGACTCTAGACCGCGGTATCAGATACTACGGTATCTGCAAAAACGCAACTAATGATTCTGTTCGTCGGTGGTGACCGTCCGTCTCCCACAGAACTGCATAGGAAATCTTCCTTTTCAACCCAGTCAAGGAGACTCGCTTCCGACAATCCGCTTTTTCGTCCGTCTCTGCTGCTTTGGCGGACTAAGTCGGGCTAGATCTCCGCACGATAGGTCTGAAGTAAAGCAACATTTATTGTGTCTGCTGGTGATTTTTCTTAATTTTTTCGTTATTGTAGTGCCAGAGCATTTTGGTTTTGTCCCGTTTTTTTCTAGTTACCCGATTTCAGCTAGGAGGTTGTAACGGCCTAACCTCTGCGGGACCTCGGCCCGATTGATGAATATAACATTACATTTTGGAAAGTTCAACTCATCTGTAGAAACTGAAACAAAACACTTCACGTTGCCCAGGCAACGAAGATCTCGCTACATTTCGCATCCCAAAACGTCAGTGACGGATACCAATGACTTGGTGAATTTTGTCCATCCTTCTGTTAGAAAGATAAGTCTCAAAGAGGTTGGAATATTTTGATGAAACTTGGTACGAGGATCGGTTGTACTTGTCAAGTTCGTACACGGGTTTTGTAGCCCTATATTTAGGGGTAGGGTTGGGGGTTAAACTAAGGGGCGAACAAAATGTTTTTAAAAGCTAAGGAGATAGTGGATTCAGGTTTAATGAGATAAGCCGAATCCGTATTTGAAACTTATTTTCTCACCGGAGAAGTAGTTTGCCCTGAATCCGGCCGGAATCTGAAATTTGGTAGGGGAGAAGTTTTTTTTTACTGAAGTCAATTAGAGATTCTGTATAGGAATAAGAAAACATGCAGACTTGTTTTTAACTTTATTTCCTAGACGGATAGGCAGGTCGGCCAAATCCGCTAAACTGGATATTTGGTAGAAGTTATAATTTTTTCTAATGTCGATCAGAAATTCCGGAATAGGAGTAAAAACACACCCTGGATCAACAGCACCACAATGAATTCGTCAGGAATCCTGCAAAACTCGGAAATTCGATAGGATTGAAAGTTAACTCCTGAAGTCTTATACGCCTTTGCAAGAATGTATGCAAGAGTGAATGTCCGTCTTGCATGTCCGTCATTCTTAGGCTCTGTTCAGCGGATCTGTCGTTTAGCGGAAAACTAACACTATCACTCTTTGTTCCCTGTCTGGGTATTCCTGTCTGAAGAAAGGTGATAGGACCGAATCAATTTATCTGCTTTTTGGGATCCGAAAACGTAAGTGGAGGATACCTATGACATCGCAAAAGTTGTCCGTCTGTCCGCACGATAACTCTCGAAGGGATTGAGATATTTGATGAAACTTGGTGGGAGGATCCTTTGGTTCAAAGGACAGGTCAAGTTCGAAGATGGGCTCTGTAGCCCTATATTTTTGGGTGGGGAAGGGGTTTCAAATAAGGGGATGGATGAGATAGCTGATTTAGAGGTAAAAGAGACATGCTGAACTGGAACATGAAATTTATTTTCTCGTGGGACAAATAGTTCACCCGGAATCTGGCGAAAACCGGAAATTTTTTGAAAAGTAAAAGTTTAGTATGAAGTTGATTAAAGGGTCGATTTAGGGGCAAGGAGACGTGGTGAGTCCGAATATGAAATTTATTTTATCGCCGGACAATTACTTCGGCCGAAATCAGGCCGAAACCGTAGAAGTTGTTAAAAGTAAAAGTTGTATTTAAATTTGATAAGATGTTCCATCTGCGGGTAAGAAGACATGCGGAATTCGCATTTGACAATCATTTTCTCACCGGATGTATAGATCGCTCGGAATCCGGCTGAAACCGGATAATTTGTAAAAAGTAAAAGTTTAATCTGAAGTTGATTAGAGGTTGGATGTAGGGGTAAGGAGACATGCTGAATTCGTTTTTGAGCTTTAGCTTTTTTGCCAGACAAGTAGTTTGTCCGGAATCCATCCGAAACCGGAAGTTGGGCACAAGTAAGGAAGGAAGGAGATACGACGTAGGCTATAGGGCAAACCATATGCTAAATCCATATTTGAATATTTTTGCGCAAAACGGATATCTGAATATATCTGAACAATTGTTGAAATTCAGCTGATTTATCCGTTTTGCACTGTCAAATACGAACTTGGTCTTCTCCGATTATTACCATTGGCCTTAACCTGTTTCTAAATGTTAAAAGTAAAAATGTTTAAGAAGTCTTTTGAAGACCGAATATCTACAAGACCTAATTGTCTGGAGCAAATATTAAAATTTTGGGATACCATAAACCTTTGATCTTGTTATTATACTACAGAGCGGTCAGAATCGTATATATACCAGACATTTTGGAAAGAAGAAGATCCTCCAATAAAATTTAGAAAGTGGTGTATATATAAATATAACTAACATGTCTGATGTCTACATGTCCGATGGATTGTCATGGGTTTTCATGGATTACATGGGTTTTCAACTAGCATTGGTATTCGGGTTTTAATCTTACCCGGGGACAAATAACACGTCTAGGAAACTGGCGAAGGCAGAAAATCTACAAGGCCCGATTGTCTTGATGAATAAGTAAAAGAAAAAGTTCAGTTTTGGAATCACTGAAACCTTTGGTCTTGTTCCTGTTGTTTTATTTACATTTAATTTGCGTTGACAACCCTAGTTGGCACTTGGTTGAATAAATAAATAAATCTAAATATATTCCCGTGTTCTTCTTGAGGTTGGCAAGAAGAAAAAAAACAAAAAAAGTTTAAGGAAAGGAAAAAGTTCTTCCGAGCAAGGCCGTATCCGGGGGGGGGGGGGGGGTGTTAGGGGGTTGACCCCCCCCCCCCCCCCCCCCCCGAAACATATAAAATTAATGATTTGTATAGGCTTTTCCCTCTGATCTATGTGTTTTTTGTACTTTTTTGTCCAACCAGCAGGCAAACCCCTCCCCCCCCCCGAAATAAATTCCTGGATACGGGCCTGCTTCCGAGTCTATGAGCTAAACTCTACCACGATTCCACGCCAAAATAAGCGCGATGACAAAGCAATGGTTTTCGGCGCAAAAACTGTCACTCTTACTTTATCATCCATTAGCTAGAAAAATAGTCTGCCATGATCGGCACTAAAGCTATTACCGCAATCATACATGATGCGGCGATACCCTTAAAACATAATCAATCAAGGATGTCCAATTAAGGAGCTACAAACTTCATCTGCATGAGTGTACTGTGGTCCAATTTTTAAGTTTCACTTAATACACTTAAGAAACAAGTTTCAGTTTGTTTTAATAAGTCTTAAAAATGCACAATTTGCACAAGCTGTGACATTTATTTCATAATCATGGCTTTTGATTACGACATTACCGTAAGTGGCTGTAACGAGCGCTAATATATTTTATACGCTTTGCAAAAATTATGCATTTCTCTGTTATTTCTCTGCAGAAGTGCATTCGTAGATGGGTCATGGCCCTGTAGCAATGACAAGGTACCGCCACGAAAATCTGAGCTTCGTTTTTGTTGCATGCTGCAGGTCCACTTCTCGGCCGATTCCGGACTGATTCTTTCTACATCCGTTTTTGCACTGCAGCGCTTCTCGAGAATCGCGGACTTGCTCACCGACCAAGTCCGTGCTTCCCTGCAAGATGCTGCAGTGCTGCCGCTTCAACCAAGAAGAAAGTGAATCCAAAAACGCATATTGTGCGAAAGCAAAGAAGTGCTGCAGCAGCGATGCTGCAGCGCTATTGCAACAAAAACGAGGCTCTTCTGGATTGACAATCTTAAACAGAAATTTGCTTTTCAAACAGATTTATATGGGAATAGCACGCCCTTGCTGCAGGTCATGTCGCCCAACGTATGATCACCATGCATCTGTTGGGGCACTATGCCTAATAATTCAGAATGTGTGTATGACTGCTCACTACACTACATAAACATTTGTTAGGTTTAAATTCCATAAATTTCTCTGAGCCGTCAAAATTCAGGTGACGCCTAAAGCAACATACTCTACACTGTAAAATCTCCTACATCGGACTAAAGTAATTGTGCATCACCGAATTCGGAGATTTTTATCGATTTTTGTCAAAATCCGATGGAGAATCAAAACGCCATTGTGATTCGAGGATCAACCGCCATATTGTGAAATCTTTCAGAATGAACCATACAAATTAAAGTTAATTGTTTAGAAGACGTAGAAAAGAAAATAAATATGGTTTAGGGGCAGGTCGGAAGCTTTTATATTTGTCTTAAAATTTCCAGAAGGCTAAAGATTAAAGTAAATAGGCTACAGTAGTTTGCAATTATGGATTTTGGAGTTTATTTTAGCTTATAGGGGACTCTGTCTGGTGGTGTTTGCTTCGTTTTTATTTGTAGAAGATTTTTATGTGTAGAGCTGATGATTCGTAGAAAAAGGTTTATAGTTGATAGATGTTCCTTCAGCCCAAGGTGACTGCATTCAAATAAGAATAAATAAGTATTAAGATTGGGAAATTTAAATTAAAAAAAAAACAAAAAAAAACGCCAAAATGCAAAATACTGCAGATATGATATGAAAGCGGTGGGTTTTTTTTTACAGTGTACTATACAGTACTACACAGAGCGAGGAATCCCTCTGGCAAGGTGTGCTGATCTGACACTATGACACACACGACTTTGATCGATTCTGACACACAAAGAAGCAAATATCTGTGTTGGATCACTAAAATACGTTTCGCCTAGACCAAGAGGTTAGTAGGTTTAGATAGGTCATTAATAACGGTCGTCCAACAAGCCACTGTAGCCGAGTCGATTGAGCTGGACAAGTTATGATAATACATTCAAGTCGCCCACGTTCATCGCCCCAAAATATATTCAAATCTACTGATGTTCTTTCTGTATGTACTTTTGTGTATGTACTTTATGTACTCTTTCTGATGTACTGCTGTTTCTTCTTTATTTTTACTTGGTCGTCTATACTGTTTGCATTGTCTGGGTAAGAAACAAATAATTAAGAACACAGATACGTTAAGATACAGAGCTACGAAAAAAAAATGATCTTTGAAGCCTTTTTTAATAGGTTTTGCGTACCTCCATCTTCAACTTAATACTTTAACAAACTCAGTTCGCATATGTCCCCTTACAATATCCTCCCCATACAATATCCCGTATCGCCTTACAATATCCCAGCCGCATACAATATATTCAAATATAGCACATTGCTGTTCTTTTTTTCACGGTCTTGTTTATTCTATTGTATATTTTTCTGTTACTCCGCTGCTTATGCTTTGAAGGCATAAAACTATTTATGAAAAAATTAATAAGTAGGTAATACGAAAAGTTCGATCTATTAGTAAAAATAATTATGTCTGAAGTGGAGGGATACCTACGACATCACAAATGTTGTCTGTCCGTCCGTATGTCTGTCTGTCTGTCCGTGTCCATCCGTCCGTCTGTCAGCAAGGTAACTCTCGAAAGGAATGAGGTATTTTGATGAAACTTTTGGTGTGAGGATTCTTTGGGCCAAGGGAAAGGTCCAGTTCGTAGATGGTCTCTGTAGCCCTACATTTAGAGGCGGGACAGGGGGTTCAAATTAAGGGGCAAACTAAATATTTTTAAACAGCTAATGAGATAGTCAATTAGGGGTAAGAAATATACTGACACGATTATGAAAATAATTTTCTTGCCGGACAAGTAGTTCGCCCGGAATCCGGCCCAAAACCAGAAAGTTTGTTAAAAGTAAAAGGATTATTTAAAGTTTATTAGATGTTCGATTTAGGGGAGAATACATGCTGAACAATTATGTGAAAATCATTTTCTACCTAGACAAGTCGTTCGCCCGGAATCCGTCTGAAACCGGAAGATATGTTATAAGTTAAAGTTTTGTTTGAAGTTGATTAGATGTTCAATAAAGAGATACGCTGAATTCTTTTTTGGGCTTTATTTTTTTGCCGGACAAGCAGTTCGCCCGGAATTAGGCCGAAACGGGAAATTCGACAGAAGTAAGGCAGTAAGTTTCGGTCAGTTTCGTCAAAATTGATATGTCTTATAGGGGTAACACACACATGTTGTATACATATCTGAGCTTGGTTTTCTCAGATGATTAGTTATTTGGTCTTAATCTGTTTCTAAATTTTAATAGTAAATATATTCAAGGAGTCTGGCGAAGACTCGATCTGGCAAAGACAAAACCCAGTTGTCTGTATCGAATATTAAATTTCTGCAATGCCGTCGAAGCCTTTTGTCTTGTTTTCCTTCCACTTGCCTTCGCGTCCTTTGTGTATGTAGTTGCTAATATAGTGCTAAAAATAGTAACATATGTGTGTATAATTGTCAGCAGTATTAAATTACTTGAACTGAACAGTAATATGTCCTCCAGGCTTTTTAAAAGTTCCTAAAAACGAACCCATAATATTACTTTTAAAATATATACATAACAGAACTCCCTGTACAATGATGAAAGAATAAATAAAATGCAGATATTTTTCTTTTTCTTTCTTAGTCCAATATTCCTGTAAAGCTACAGATACTTCACTACTGATAACGCACAAGCATGAACAGAAAACGAATTCATAAACAGACTTTTTACAAGCAACAGATTGACATTTTCATTACGGCTGCAGACATAAAATTACCACGCATGAATAGCCATGAATTACCGCGTCCATATTAAGCCGAGTGATGGAAAAGCTGATTGTTGCAAGAATTCAGAAGTATTTTAATGATAATGATCTTTGGAACCATGCCCAACAGGATTTTAGGAAAAGAAGGTCTTGCAACACTCAACTTCCTGAACTTGAACTAGCCCTTGCAAGGGTCCCCTTTGGGTAGGCGTACCACCGGTTGGGAACCACTGGTATAGGCAACACCGCATTTTACTCAATTGCTTTTGTTGTTTGACAATTTATTTACTTTTGTAGCGAGTCAGTATCTGTGTGTAAAGCGTATGTAATCAGTTTGTACTTGTCTGACAAGATAAAAGCTTAACGCCAAATATACATAAATAAAGTAGAAAAAAAAATACAAATCCTTATTTTCTTACGTACTTTGCGCAAACACCGATTTGCGACTTTTTCATATCAAAATACAACCATTCGTTCTGAAGTATCAAAGGTTAGAGTTAAAGAAGCCAAAAATGATGGTGTTCTAAAACAGGTGGTTTTTTTTTTACCACGGAATACCTGTTTTAGCCAATCTGAAAAGTACTTTATTTCTCTAATCAAATAAGAAATTAATAAACCGAATGGACATTAAGAGATTGACCCATATCCGTTTTATGTTTTCTTTTATGTACACAAATACTGAGATTTACATCATAGGCTTCGTTATACTCATATCATACAGGTCAAGTACTTATTCCAAGCTGGAGAAATAATTTTCATACAATTTTAGCTAATTAGGCATGGGTGGCATACATATTTTTGGGACCCCAAAACGTAAGTGGAGGATAGGCCCGTATCCAGGAATTTATTTCGGGGGAGGGGGGGGGGGATGGCCTGCTGGTCGCACAAAAAGTACAAAAAAGACACGGCTCAGAGGGAAAACCCTATAGAAATGAGTATTTTTGTACGTTTCGCGGGGGGGGGGGGGCAACCCCCTACCCCCCCCCCCCCTCCTGGATACGGCCTTGGTGGAGGGGTAACTATGACTTTGTAAAAGTTGTCCATCTGTCCGTCCGTCCGTGAGCACGACAACTTCTGTAGCTCTAGATTTACGGGTGTGGAGAGGGTTCAAATTAAGGGGCAGACAAAATATTTTTTAACAGCTAGTGAGATAGTGGATTTAAGGGTAAGAAGACATGCTACGAATATGAAAATCGTTTTTTCGCTGGACAAGTAGTTCGCCCGGAATCCGGCTTTAGTTTTTTGTCGGACAAGTAGTTCGGCCAGAAGCCGGAAATTTGGCAAAAGTAATGCAGGAAGTGCTTATTTTTAATCTGTTTCTAAATTTGATAGTAAAATGTCCAAGGAGTCTTGCGAAGACCGGATATCTACAAGAGCCAATAGTTTGGATAAAATGTTGAATTTTTGGGATCCCGTCGAAACCTTTGGTCTTGTTTTTTTTTTTTTTTTAGCTTGCAGCCGTAAATACAACTTCGGTTTGGTGGTTTGGATCTGGAAGAATAATGAAAGAATAAAGCTTAGAGTATATTTAAATATCTGCTATTACGTCTCGAGTCCTCTGTCTGCCAAATTGGCCGTTTGTGTTTTAATCATATTGGTATTTAGATAGATATATGATTTAATGGAAAAACGCCAAAACGGGCCATCGCACAAAAAAACAGAACATATAAAATAAACACTATATCTATGTTCCAAACTACAGGGTTAAGTAATTTTCCCGACCAGCTCGCCCTATCCAGAGCAACCTTAAAAATAGTTTGATAGCCCATGTTAACCAGAACTTAAATAAGCGCTTCAGATGTCGCCTAATGCTTATGTCTTTTTGGAATCCCAAATGAAAGTGACGGACATCGAGCATCGTAATGAAAGCTGTTGCAGCTAATCTGTTAATCCGTCGGTTTGCCTGTGAGCAGTGACCTCGATAACTAAAGCGACTGACAACTTTTAGATCAGATCTGTCGTGTAGGGGGAGGCATAGACTCTTCCAAGTCAAGAGCAAAGTCGGGTGGGCTTTGTATCTCAATTGCAAGCTTATTTTTACGTCTTGGATTTGCCCCAAGGTTTTACCTCACTGAATTATTTCGACTCTGTAAAGGGATTTTTATTTCTTAATCTTGGGCTCCAGATATGAAGTTCAGAATATGCGCCTTTCGCCCGACAAGATAAAAAGTTCATCCCGACGCGTAGAATTTGAATTTCAACGAAATTTCAGCAAAATCGTCCATTTGAATCCTTAATGAAACGAAGCTCATGAAATGTTCAACTCGAGATTGTCAGTCCACTTCTGAAAATAGCCCGCTAATGCGTCTGAACTCAAGAAGATATTTTTTACCCACCAAGTGCCACCCGATCTTCCCACTCTGAGCGTTTCGCAATATTTCCGCCACAATATTTCCGTCCGAGAATTCCGCCACAATTTTCGGATCCCGTCCGGATTGGAACATCTGAGACACAGGCTCTTGCCACTTTGCAAGTTTTATTCACATCCGATTCATTCAAAAGTTGTTGCATGACCCTAGTTTCCAGGTCCCATCCCTCCCTTCCCTAGGACGGCCAGATCCAGGAATTTCGAAGTAATTTCTAAGTTAATTTGGTCGGGTCGCTAATACGCCTGCCAAGCACATCGTCCTAGGACATCTGAAGTACCTGGACTCGAGATCACCGGAATTCTTGAATCCCCCTCCAACTCCCCCCACAATTCCTGGATCCGGTCCGGTTTGTAAATTAGTAATCTAGGATTTATGCTTGTTGTTCCCACCAAATTCCATCCCAATCCCCCCCCCACACTAATTGTTTCACAAGATTTTCGGTGCCCCACCCTCCAACTCCCACCGCAGTTTTCGGATCTGGTCTGGACTTTTCTGGTCTAGTCTGGACGGAACATTCAAGATCAGATACTGTATATTGTACGTCACTGCTGTCATGACGATCCTCTGCTAGCCATATTATGTTGTGCTATCATGGAAATAAAGAATATATATGTATGTATGTATGTATGTATTTATTTATAACCCATCTACAACAGCTACAAAAGCATGAAACGGAGTACAGAACAAAGAAAAGAAAAAAGAAGGAACTAATAAACTCATACCCAAATACAAAAACAACAACAAATTCGATAAATACTAAAATAGAATGCCATATATATATAGCTTGCAGATTCCCCATCCCTTCAATTCCCCCCACGGTGGTCGGATCGGGAATGTGACTATGTTCACGTCAATCTAATCTGGTCCCTAATGCACTTGCGAAGTTTCATCGTCCTAGCACATCTGGAAGTTTAGTCCCTTAAAGGAACAGAGAACTTGACTCAAACTTGGCTCGAGGAGCTAGCCGATATATAAAGAATGAACCCTTAGTCGATATTGAGAGTAAGACAAATTCTCGTTATGACCATTGCAGTTTCCGGGCAGTTTCCGAGAATTCGACTTTTGAGTTAGTAGAGAAAAAAGCAAAAGGTTTGTGTGCCGGGAGTAGGAATCGAACACACGACTTCTTGACTACTATCCCGATACTATGGACGAAACACGGCCAAAGGCGAACTTTTACAGTGTATAAGTGCATAATGACAGTGCGTAAGGGGCAAGGGCCTGCCAGCTAGCTTTGGGAAGACTAAGGAGGGGGTTCGAGATAACAAAGAAGGGGGGTCCTGTCCACAATAAATCCCTGTATCTTTATCTAAGCCCCCCAGGTCGGTTTGATGGCCGAAAGTTGCAGTTTTCTGTGCCTTTAACTCAACATCATGGGAAGGACAGACCGACCGACAGAAAAGCAGTCGGTATATATCGGTATATAAACGGACAAAATAAAATGTTAGATCCGTTTTATGGTTTCAACGACTCTTCCTACGAACCGCCAAACATGCTCATCACGTAATCATTTCGTGGTCGGATCTCTTCACTTTCCTTTCCTTAAATATCCGATTGTCTCCAACGTCATAAATATTCAGCACCGCACCCCACCAATCCAAGCCCAGCGAGGGGTTTAGGTTTGATAAAAATGATTTCTGGAACCTGTGGGTTATCGCAGCGACATCCTTTTTGACACACCCTTTATCACAACTGACTTTTCATTTTTTTTTTAAATAGAAATAATGTGCATTTGCATGGGATATGGTGTGATAAAATAAACAAGAAAGAAGGGAGCTGACCCTGATGGATAGTGTTTCCTGAATCCCAAAACGTAAGTGGAGGGATACCTATGACATCGCAAAAGTTTTCCGTCTGTGAGCACGATAACTCTCGAAGGGAATGAGATATTTTGATGAAACTTGGTGAGGGTTCTTTGGGTCAGGGGATAGATCGAGTTCGTAGATGTGCCCTGTGGCCCTAAAATTAGGGGCGGGGTTTTCAAATTAAGGGGCGAACAAAATATTTTTTAACCGCTAATGAGTTAGTAGATTAGGGGTAAGAAGACATGCTGAACAGAATATGAAAATCATTTTTTGCCGGACACGTACTTCGTCCGGAATCCGGCCCAAACCGAAGATGTTTGTAAAAGTTTTATTTGAAACTGATTAGATGTTCGATTTAGGGGTAAGAGAACATGCCGAACATTCATATGAAATTCATTTTCTCGTCCGACAAGTAGTTCGCCCGGAATCCGGCCGAAACAGGAAAGTTTGTTAAAAGTAAAAGTTTTATCTGAAGTTGATTGATATTCGATGTAGGGGTAAGACGACATGCTGGACCAGCATTTGACAATAATTTTCAACCCTGATACATTGTTCTCCCGGAATCCGCTGAAACCGGAAAATTTGTTATAAGTAAAAGTATTCTTTGAAGTTTGTTAGAGGCTCGATGTATGGTAACGAGGCATGCTGAATCCGTACATGAAAATTATTGTCTCGTTTGACAAACAGTTCGCCTGAAATCTGGTCAAAACCTGAAAAAAATTTAACGTTTTATCCGAAGTTGATTATAGGGGTAAGGAGATACGCTGAATTCGTTTTTTAGCTTTAGTTTTTGCCGGACAAGTAGTCCACCCGGGATCCTGTCGAAACCGGAGATTTGGCAGAAGTAAGGCAGGAAGTTCTGATCAATTTCGTCAAAGTGAGTATGACCCCAAGGGGTAGGCTACATACACACATGCTGAATGCAATCTGAACTTGGTTTTCTCAGGTGATCAGCCATTGGCCTTATTTTGTTTCTAAATCTTACTAGTAAAATGTTCAAGTAGTCTGGAAATTGTCTGGATGAAATATAAAACTTTTGGGATCCCATCGAAACCTTGGGTCTTGTTTTTTTTTTGTTCAGGTCAGACGTGGAATATTCAAGTAGCGTAGAGCGATAAGTGCTTAAAGTTTAGCTGAAAAGCAGGCTTAATTTTGTTATCATGTATTTGAATTATTATAACTTTATGTTTTCGAATTTCATCCCCATTCTGGAAAATTGTTAATGATGGAAATCAAAGTTATATGCCTTTGATTTTATATATAAGATAATATATGCCCGAATGCAAATAAGTCGAGAGGGGTCCCAGATCAGGCGGGTACAGAGCCCAAGGAAAAAGACGCAAAAGGAATTTCCTATAGTTAAATTCTACGCAGATCGATGAAAAAAAAAAATATTCGCTAGATTTCATGAATCATACGCAGATCGCTAGGCAGCAGATTAAGTAGCCGATCAGTGTGTGACTATACGATATAGGTCCCTTTCAATTATACACGTTCTTTTGAGGGTAGAAAGATTTGTTCTGGTTTTATCAGGTTGTAATCTAACATTTTATTAACAGGTTAATGTGAACAAAGAAATTTATTTAATATTCCTAAAGACTGATAGGTTAAAGTAAATATTGTTACAATGAAAAATTCAGGAAATAATAATTTAGAATATTATCAGTGTAGGACACTAACAAGAAAAGATTATAGGATTTAACGTCATCGAGGGAGGAGGAGACGTAGCATCGAGTTTGAAAACTGTGAAAAGATTGATTCGGGGGTATAATTATTTAATGTGTGTCTATGGGGGAGGGTGGAATTATTTAGAAAGTATTTGTTCTTCGGTTAATTTTTTTACCATGGCTCCTTGGCTTTCAGTCTGCAATATATAAACACGTATGCCAGGGAATATGTTATATATAGATCAATAGGTCACATCTGAATTTCAATCTGTTCAAGTGCGTTCATCAGTGCTTGGCTCGTGACAGATTTGGGTTACATTTTTAAATATTCGTCCAACGTGCGATCCCGCAGAGATGGGTATTAGCTCGTGTCAGCAGCTTAGAACCGACAGACGTACAGATCTCCTGTTGAGATATTGACACTTTCGATTTAACAATGTATGTATAATATGCGTGTATTGCGTGTTTCGGGGTTCTTAAAAGCTAACGTGAAGAACGGTCTGTGGCCACTGAATGGGAAACAAAGCCCTGGAAGCTGTACTGGGATGCGCCGGAATCCAGTAGCAAGAAGTAGATGAAATCAATTGCCAGAATTGATTTCTTTTCAATGAAATGAGATGAATTTGATTTCAGCATCGCATCACGATTATATCTTAGATTGCTCCGAAGTGCTTTACCGAGATATAGCTATCCGTTTTGCACTGTCAAATACGGTTCGCAGTCAGCTTGGGCTGAAGGAATCAATAACACTGAATGAACAACATTTAATAATGAACAACGCTCATAAGTTCTAATCCTAATATAACGGACATCAAAAGAAACCACCATATATCCGCTTCTTACCTAAAAGACGCTCCCGATGCCCCATACCCTGCTTGAGCACTGTATTCAGCTGATATTTCCCTTTAGAATACCTGTCTTACCTATAATATTAATGGAACCTATTTCCATAATCACTCCGTATATTCTAAACCCGGAGACCCCCATTTCTTACGGTGCATTCTAACCCCTCTAAGAAAACAACACTGATTTTTCGATGCGTATCACGCTGTCGCCGGTTGTCTACGAGAAGTTTTTCCCTCAGAAAAACCGGTTATGCAAACTTTGTCCCTGTTTTCGCTGTAAGTCAACGGGTCTCAGAAGATGATTAAAACAGCCAAAACCGTGGGCTATTCGTTGAAAGTACAGCCTAATTTAAATCACTGAAATATTTTAAAATATTGCAAGTTGAATGGTAAATAGTGCGACGGGTCTTTTAAGCTTCGTAATATATATGGATAAACAAAACATGGACGGTCTAGGCCTACTCTTTTGCGATGAGTTGCTCACTCTCGAGTTTAGTGCGAAACAAGCGCCCGGCTCCAGGGTTACCGGGAACTATTACAACATTAAAATCAGCATGTTTAGACGCGGGAATCGCCCATTTCTAGCCGGCATCGATGCCAGGAAAGGGTGTAGGCCTACAGCAGGTGCCGAGGAGTGGGTGACCCCTCAATTTCTAGGGCGGTGGAGGGAAAATGAAGGACTAGGAGCGCTTTGGCCTGGCCGGTGGCGGAATCAGGTGAGCAGAGGCGAAGTGAGGGATATAGATCCGAAAAGAGGCGCGCCGAGGTGACCGAAGGCGAAATGGTGTACGGTGAGGGAAGTTAAGCAGAGGCAACCGAAGGCAAAGCGAGGTGATAGGTTGTCTTGGTCGGAAGAGTGAAGCAGAATGGGTGGTAAATTCTGACAGTCACGGAACTGTCTGTCCGAACATATCGCTTTTGATTCCAAAATTATAAATTCCAGGTTTTTTAAATTTCGGATTTTAAAAAAAGGCCTTAGGGTACCCAACAGAAAGCGGTCGTTTCGACAAGCCCAAGGGCCGTTAACCTTCACCAACATCAGAATCAGAAAAATTGCGATAATCACGGAACTGTCCTTTCGAATGGGTCACCCTTGTTTTAATCATTATAGATTTCGGGATTTTGTGATTCGGAAGAAAAAAAACTCACGGTTCTGAGCAGACCGCTAAAAGCAGACAGCTTCTCGACGTCCAAGGAACTTATCGTTTCGACCAGTCCAAGGGCCGTTATCCTTCACCAACATTAAACAATCAGGCTGAATCGAACCTGCATTCACTGTAAAAAGTTTCTCCGAGATAGGATTAAAGTTAACTGCAGTATTTGCTACTGGGATTAATCTTATCTATACTAAGATAACAGTAAAAAAAACACGGCAAGGAAAAAAAATACAAACAAAAACCGAGACAAAAACAATAACAGTTAAAGAACGAATATCACCTATCAACCTGGGAAACCCAAAAGATAGGAATTGATCTTATCCCAGATGGGTAATGATAACTGCATAAATGGGGTACTCACTCCCTCGATAAGACTAGTACCGCAATAATTATGGCAGAGAATCTAGGAGACGGAACGAATTATTCTAACAAGCAAGTATTGTGGCAAATGCCTTAAAGGACCACTAGCACTATTTACTCTTCAACTCCCAGTATTTAAAAATAATTGAATACTTTAAGACTGGGCTCCGCTATCAACAAATTATACACGGCGTTAGCTGTTTTAAGTTAGCTATTTTAAGCTTTTTTGACACCCATTGACTCATAGCGGAAACGAGAAAAAATTTACATAAACGTTTTTTCTGATGCTAAAACTTCTCGCAGACAAACGTCGACAGCGTGATACACATCGAAGGTAGCAAAACACGGCAAGGGAGAAAATCAGTGTGGCTCTGTTAGAGGGGTTTGAATGTACTGTACAAAATTGGGGTCTCCGGGTTTATAAACATATGTAGTGATCATGGAAATAGGTTGCGTTATTATTATAGCTAAGACAGGTCATTTAACTGTATGTGACGAAATCATATAGAGATTAAAGAATTAGAGATAAGATTGGACTGAGGGATGAGGTTACTTACCTCGCTCCGTTGAAGTCGGATTCTTTCCTTTCTGATACCATTCTGTCTTGGGGTTTACATTTGACTAAGATGACCTCGTCCTCAGGTAGCTTGAGGCCGGGGACTACGGGAATACGCAAACTCACACAGAGCCAGGGCTAAAAGAGAAATTCACCTCATTAAAAAAATGTAATCTAACTAAAATGATGGCATGCACGAGTATTTCTCTTACAGCTTCCCTCCCTTCTGTCCTTCCTTCCGTTTTCCAATATCTAATTAGAAAGTTTTCTTGTAGTTTGATAATCCGAAGTAATTTCTTAACCAGAACTGTTAAAGGACCTCTCGCACGATTTAACTTACAGTATTTTAAAATATTTGAATACTTTAAAACTAGGGTGTGCTTTCAACAGATAACCCACGGTTTTGTCTGTTTTAAGCCTTTTAATATATATAATAATGTACTTTATTTCCTTAAAGGACCCCTCTTGCTTATTCTGCCTTTTATAATATACTTAGCTCCCCTATGGAATTATAAGCTTCTAAAATCCCCACCTTTCTCCATTGTTTCGTTTCGTAACTACGACTTTTTAGCGCTTTTCAGCCTTTCCGAGTTTTCCCGTGACCCAACGAAAAGTTTGCCGTAATCTTCAATGTACGCTGACAACTCTTTCACATATAAGGATGTGATACTCTCCTGTTTATTACTTCTTTTATTTGCTTAGTTTTCCCACTTCTTAACACAGGCACGGTTCGGTTTTCAAATGTTTTGCGCCCAGCCGCCGCGTCGGAGAGCAGGAAGGCTGGATATAATCGACAGGCGCTAACAAGAGAATTGCTAGTTTTAGGTGGGAAGGAATGAAATTTCCGAAAGAGTTTTTTCTGATTCATTTCATAGGGAAAAGATCATTTCTAGTAAGAGTTGTGCTTTAAGAACTTGTATTATACACGCTAGCACTGGATATTTCCGAGACCCGTTGATTTGTAGCGAAAACAGAGAAACAATTTACATAACTGGTTTTTGGGATCCCAAAACGTAAGTGGAGGGATACCTATGACATCGCAAAAGTTGTCCGTCTGTCTGTCCGTCCGTCTGTAAGCACGATAACTCTCGAAGGGAATGAGATATTTTGATGAAACTTGGTGTGAGGATTCGTTGGGTCGTCGGACCAGTCAAGTTCGTAGATGGGCTTTGTAGCCCTACATTTAGGGGTGGGGGAGGGGGTTCAAATTAAGGGGCAAACAAAATATTTTGAAACAGCTAATGTGATAGTCGATTACGGGTAAGAAGACATGCTGAGAACGATGGTGAAATCTATTTTGTCATCGGAAAAGTAGTTCGTCCGGAATCCGGCCAAAACCGGAAAGTTTGTTAAAAATAAAAGTTTTATTTGAAGTTGATTAGATGTTCGATTTAGGGGTAGGAAGACATGCTGAAGAAGATGATGAAAACCATTTTCTCGACCGACAAGTAGTTCGCCCGGAATCCGGCCGAAACCGAAAAGTTTGTTGAAATTAGAAGTTTTATTTCGAGTTGATTAGATGTTCGATTTAGGGCTAGAAGAGATGTTGAACACTTACGTGAAAACAATTTTCTACCCGGACATGTAGTTCGCCCGGAATCCGGCGAAAACCGGAAAGTTGGTTAAAAGTAAAAGTTTAATCTGAAGTTGATTAAATGTTTGATTTATGGATAAAAAGACATGGCGAACACGATGGTGAAAATCATTTTCTCGCTGGACAACTAGTTCGCCCGGAAACCGGCCAAAACCGGAAAATTTGTTAAAAGCAAAAGTTCGATTAGATGACAGATTAAGGGGTAAGAAGAGCGGCTGAGTCGGTTTATGACAATAGTTTTTTACCCGGACATATAATTATTCCGGAATCCGGTTGTAACCGTATTTTTTTTTAGGTCAAACTTTTACTCAAAGTTGACTAGATGTTCTTTATAGGGATAAGGAGATACGCTGGTTTTGTTTCTGTATTTTTTTTTTTGCTGGACTAGTAGTTCGCTCGGAAATCGGCAGGAAGTCTCGGTCAGTATCGTCAAAATAGATATGGCTTATAGAGATATATCTGAACCTGATTTTCTCTGATGAATAGCCTGTCCAAGACTGGATCTGGCGAAGACAAGTTGGGATCCCATGGACACCTTTGGTCTTGTTCTGATGGAAAACTTCTCGCCGACAACCGTCGACAGCGTGGTACACATCGAAGGTAGCAAAACACGGCAATTGAGAAAATCAGCGTGGTTTTGTTTAGGGGTTAGAATGTACCGTACGAAATTGGGGTCTCCGGGTTTAGAAATATACGGAGTGATTATGGAAATAGATTCCATTAACATTATAGGTAAGACAGGTCCTTTAAAGTGAAATATCAGCTGAATACAGTGCTCAAGCAGGCTCTGCGGTATCGGGAGCGTCTTTGAGGTAAGAAGTGGAGATTTGGTGGTTTCTTTTGGTGTCCGTTACTTATTTATTTATCACCCGTCATTTCAAACAGAAAAGGAACGGAGTACAAAAACGAAAAGAAAAACAAAACAAAATCAAAACGTAAAACTTTCATAGGAAACACACAACATATCGACAATTACCAAATGAGACGCTCTGACTGACTAAAAACTGAACACGATTACATAAATATACACTTCCAACTCTGAGAATTTTGCTCCAAGGGTGGCACTGGATTTTTGAGCTGTACTTGCTAATCAGGTTAGATATAGCAAGCTCAGGGTCTTTTATGTTATATATTTTCATCATTTTGGTATTTCTTGTCCAAGGGGGGAGTCGAAGTAAGTATTTGGAGAATCTGAAGAAAGTGGAACGAAGTTTATTTTTTTCACTAGCTGAGAATATTTGCAAGAAGGGAGCAAGGTTAAGAAATTGCGACATTGCAACGGAGTTATAAAGGGAAGCTAGGATTTTTCGGTTGAAACGGGTTACATTCTTTACAAGTAGAGAATAGGAAGCGCATATTTTTCTTTCAAAATGTTCAGATAGAAGCCGCCGGCTGTGTTTTAATGACGAGCCAATGGGGAGACCAAGGTAAACAATGCTCTCAACGGGTTTTTTATTGATATCACCAAGCGCAATGGAGGGCACGGGGCCTTCGACTTTCCAATTAAATAGTACTACGTCTGATTTATCCGAGTTAAATTCAAGACCTTGATGAACGTATTCGTTTAGCATAATTTTAAAATTTTCTTCTACCCGTTTGATTGACTATGATTAAACTTCTGAGCGTTGTTCATTATTAACTGTTGTTCATTCAGTGTTGTTGATTCGACTACAAACAGTATTTGACACTGCAAAACGGATAGCTATATCTCGGTCCCTTGACAAGGGCCCTCTTCAGGATCAAGTCGCTCAAGCTGGAAACAACTAAAGAATCTAGCTGAAGTAGCTGATTTTGTGAATTTCTTCGTGAAAATTGCTTGGATTTAGAACTGGTGCTGCATTTTTTATTTTGGACACGGCTGCTGTTTTTGATGCTTGATCGGTGATTGATCGTTAGTTGGTTTCCCGCAAGTCAATTTTCCAGCTTGAGCCTGAAGGGGACCCTTGCCAAGAAGGGCCGAAATATAGCTCTAATATGATTCAGGTTACATATCCGTTTTGCACTGTCAAATTTGCGTGTTATTACATTTGTTTGTTCCCCCCCCCCCCCCCTGGGCCCCTAGGGAGGTTTTGGGGAAATAATCTAATTTATTTATTCATATACAGTATTCAAAAAGTTTGCCCCAAAACTTTTATACTCGTGGATTCATTAAGTGAGCAATAATGAGAGCTTTCGGCCTAAAAACGTTTCAAGTTTGAAAGTCATTATGTCGCGTGGTTAAATCATGTACTCTAGGCTCTGTACTTTTTTTATTACGCAGTGCATCAACAGTAGCAAGGGCTTTCGACCTTCCTCGTTAAGCATGATTTGTTTCCAACAGAAGCTGAAGATTTGACTAGGACTAGTGTGAAGAGGCGTCACGTATAGCGTGGAGGGGGACGTCCCCCCCCCCCCCCCCAATGTTGTCGGCCACTCAGTAAAAAGAAGAGACGGCGATTTTTCGTAGAATTACTTTTCCGAAAAACTGTCGGTAAAAAATAAACAACGAGTGCGTAAATGCCTTGCACCCCCCCCCCCCTCCGAAACCTTTTGGCTAGTGACGACTCTCCATCCGGATAAAAAGTGAAACTATACTGCTCATCCCTACGTCATCACACATTTACTTACGGTTACGTTACAAGTAAAAACGTTGTTTCCAGATCTGAACCATAAATAACTGCATCCAATTACCCTGTAATTACTACATTTACCTCCTGAACTCTAAACCTTCACCCATCAAATTATTCTTTCCAAAAGTAATTTTAAATGACACACCAGCAAGTTGATGCAACCTTTGACTTCTGCTAATGCTGCCATAAACAGGCCTTGCTTTCACTTTAAGGGTGTAAGCGCAAAAAGTAATGGATTTTGCCTTAAACTTCTCAACCTCTAAACCGCGACGAAAACACGTAACATCATAATTTTAGCTAAGATTAATTTGTTTTTGGTGCATTTTTTTTTGTTTTTCAGAATAACAATTGTATCATGTGCTCTCACTGACTGTGGTAGCTTGTGCAGACTTTCTTTTTTACGACCCTCTATCTATCGCGTCTCTTTTGAGGAACTGCGTTCAAGTCACTCCGGTTTTTTACTCCGGTTTTTGACTGCCCCCATAGGCCCATTCGGGCTTTCATGCAATCAGAAGTATCGGCTACTATATAAAGGATGTTAAGAGGGTTATAAAAGGTGTATTTATGTAGTTTAGCATGTAAAAGTTGGTTTGTATAATAAAGAGTATTAAACTAAAAAAAAAAAAACTAAACTGATTTTACTGTCATTACTGTCAAGAACCCCACTTAGGAACTCCGAAGAATTGGCGGAGCACGTTATCTGGAAACCTACAATGCCGTAGACCCTTTTGCTACCATCTGCTCCTCATCATTAACAAGCGCGATGAAAATCCTAGGCGGACCAACCTTGTAGCCCTGCTAATGTGACCAAGAGAGCTGGTGACTAGCAAACAGTCCCTAGCATAGGCTCATTGGAAGTAGCTCATTCAATCGGTAGTATATGTCGTTGGGCAATCTCTTTGTTTGTCTTGTTTTCTGCATGGCAAGATGTAGAAGTGCCCCCTTTCGGAACCCCCTTGTTGTTCCGCCGTGAATCAAATAGTTTAATACTCTTTATTATACAAACCAACTTTTATATGCTAAACTACACGAACACACCTTTTTTAACCCTCTCAACATACTTTATACATGTAGCTGATACTTCTGACTGCAGGAAAGCCCGAATGGGCCTGTGGTGGCAGTAAAAAAAACCTTCAGTGTACATCAATTTTCACATACTTTTTCAAAAAAGAGAAGAAAACTGAAAGGGGAAGAACAAAAAGAAATAAGGAAAATTACAATACAATATAAACTCAAGTGTCAAAGGTATCGCCCGCGTGTCCAGTTGTCGGAGTGCCAAAGCGCCAAACATTGACATATTTTCGACACACCATAACTGGAAAACTATTAATTGGTAGCAGCGGCAAACTGTGTCAGTGACCGATTGTCCCTGTTGGCAAGTTGTCTGCGGGGCGGGTTGTTATGGGGCAAGTTGTTATGTGGCTTGTTGTCTATGTGGCAAGATGTCGGAGTGCCGAGGCACTGGTGGCGCTACCTTTCGGTCCCCGCATGTTGCTATATCGAACTGTCTGAATCAAACAAAATACACGGCATAAGACAGAAGTGATAAAGACATTCCCCATATGCACCAACTACCGTAAACGGCGTCGTAGTACCAAAGCGGCAAACATCAAAACATTTCCGACACTTGCCATGAATTTGGTAGCTGTGGCAAGTTGGGTCAGTGACAAATTATTCCTATGAAATCTGACGAGTTTGTAGCTTTTCGCAGATTTCATCTTACTATGTAATATAAATATTCCTTCGGCCCAAGCGGCTACGAATCACATTTGACAGTGCAAAACGGACACGTCAGCCGAATTTTATTAGAGCTATGTTTCAGCCCTTCTTTGCAAGGGTCCTTTTCAGGCTGAAATACTATAATAGCCTCTGCTGATCACGAACTTTAATTTATGCCACATAATTTTAAAGATAAATAGTATTTTTGCACAAACTGAAACCTTAACTGAATCTTGGAAGAGTTTGCCAGCAGAAGTTGCTGATTCAGGCAGTATCCAAACGTTTAAGCGAGGTATAGTCGACACGACACTCCATTTTACTCAGCTGCTTTTGTAGTTTGAAAATTTGTTTGCTTTTGTAGTGAGTCAGTTTCTGTGTGTAAAGTGTATCTAATCCGTTTGTACTTGTGTAGTAAATGGCGTAAGTAATAGTAATAGTAATGGCGTAATAAAAAAAACCCAACACGCTTGTCCAATATATGTTCAAAATTAAACTTAATTGGAATTTGAAATTCCCGATAGGATTTTCTGCACCACCATCATTATGCACAGAATGTATAATAAATAACAATATACATACAGTACTAGGCTTTCACCTACGTAAAGGATGATGAAAGTGATGAAAAATTCTGCCGGGGTAACCTGACCGTCTTTTTGCATCGTAAGCATTGCCATATTTTGTCTCCCCATTCTTTTTTTCTTTACACATATATATGTATAAAGATATATGAATGGATGAATGAAGTTATCCCAAAAAGCCCGTGAGGCCATGGCGGAGAAACAAAATAAACACAAAATAACACTAAAAATCTTAATATTATACACCAAAGGAGGGACCCCTTACTCCAAAATACTCTCTCAGTGCTCCATAGCCTGGTTGAATCTCCCAACCCGACGAAGGTCGATCAAAATTTGTCCTCCATTTCCTCTTCCTCCATCCTTTCATGCCCAAAAGTCTCTGTTCGCAAATCTATTAGCTCAACGCATCTACGAACCCCACATTGGGCACAAGTAAGGACCAGAACATAACTCAACTTTCCCTATAAAAATTGTTTCTTTCCCCCCAATGGGTGAGTATCCACCCGCAGACTTACCACCCACTTTAGTTCCTCTGGTCTAAGCCTGCTTTAAAAAACAGCTCCTCCCCCCATGCCTCTTTTACCGATCAACGACTTTTTGTGCTGTCATATTTAACCATCTCACGAACCTATATTCAAGGTTGTATGATCACCACTCATCATTTACTAAAGCTATGGGGCAGACAAGACATCAAAAGGTTCAACCTGCCGTTTTACGGCATCAAATTTGACACTTAAAAGTCTTCAGTCTGACGTAGCCCAACTGCATCTCTAATTATCTTGATCATTACTTCGAAAATGTTAGCTAGCTACTAATTTGCTGTACAGCCACTCTAATATCTGCGGAAGTATATCAGTGGGAAAAAGTTGCGTCAGCACTTTCCCAACTGACTTGGCTGTGAAATTTTTTCAGCGAAACGCCCCACTAATCTTCCCCACTTTTTATAGCACTTGCCCTTCGACCAAGTGCCATATACCAATCACTTTTCCGTCGGTCAGTTGGTCAGTCGGTCGGCCACTCCGATGATCGCGAGTTAGGGTACTTCCAGATGTCCTAGGACGATGAAACTTGGCAGGCATATTAGGAACCCGGCCAAACTACCTTAGAGATGGTCACTTCGCCGATCCGACCACCGTGGGGGAGTGGAGTTAGGGGGAATCCGGAATATTGACGTATGTATAACTTTTGATCGGGGAATTGGAGCTTAATGAATCTTAATGTTTGGAAAGATCTCGTGTCTCAGATGTCACGCTTTGAGTCCGGAACGGAGCCGGTGAGTTTGGGGGAGTTGGAGGAAGGAACTGGAAATCGTTTAACATGTTTCAGAGTGGACACAGACAAGACCGGACCGGATCTGGGCACTGTGGGGAGTTGGAGGGAGGGTTCCGAAATTCGGCTGATCCCGAGTTAAGATGTTTCCACATGTGCTAGAACGATGAAACTTGGCAGGCATATGAGGGACTCAACCATTTTAACTTAAGAACAGTCGTTTCTCCAACTTGACCAGCATGTGGGAGTGGAGGGAGGGGGAATTCGGAATCTTGAAAATTTCCAACTTTTGAAAGGGGGGTCGTATCTTAATGAAACTTTATATTCGGAAAGAAACTCATGTTTCAGATATCCCACTTGAGTGCGGACAGGATCCGATCAATGTGGGGGAGTCGGGCGGGGGGGGGGGATTTTGTGACACGCTTAGAGTGTGGCAATTGGGATGACACTTGGTGGGAAGAACACGCATAAGCCTGTACATCAGTGACAGAACCGGACCGGATTCGGGCACTCTGGGGGGAGCTGGAGGGGAGGGGTCCGGAATTCCGTTGATCGCAATTTAAAGTACTTCTAGATGTGCTAAGACGATGAAAATGGGCTTGAATATTAGAGATTTGAAAAGATTGGCTTAGACACTAGTTGCGTTTTTGTTCGGCTTTTGCCTTTCCCTTTTCAGCTTTGGCTTTTTATGGTTTTCAGGCCTTTTTTAACATTCTCGCGTTTTCGTACGGTGACGTTACTATTAAGGACTTTTCACTTTTCTCAGATGAAAACGCTATTTTGACAAATGCCATTTTATTTGTATTTTACTTGCACTAAAAAATTTTCATCTTTAAAACCCGAGACATTCTCGAAATACTGATTTTCACTCTGAATCAAATTCCTCTTTTATTGGATTTTGGGATAAACTGGATAAAGTAGCGAGGCAAAAAGCCAAAAGGAGAGCGTAACTTGGTCACCTACCAAGTTTGCCTTTTTGCAAAAAGCCGAGGGAAAAGGCGAAAGTCGGCGTTTGCCTTTTTGACAAAAAAGGGAAATTGTCAAACAGTGCTTAGGAGACCATTTTACGAAAACGCAAAAAAAGTAAAAAGCCGTCGAAAAGGCGAGTGAAAAGTCGAACAAAAACGCAACTACTGTCACTTCCCAGATCCGACCATCCCTTCAGGGACTCATCTTAACCGCAAAGTTAACAAAATACTTTTAGGCAAATATACATTTTCATGATTCTCCCATGAGCGCATGATCATTTCTGGATCAAGGGTTTAGCTTAGAAATATATTTCTAGCACCCTTAAAGTGCGCATCTCAACCGAAAAGTCTAAAAATACTTTTGACCAAACCATATACATTCATGATCCTAAAGGGTCCAGGATTATTTTTGCCTAAAGAGTTCTGATTACAGATGAATTTCTAGCGCCCTTAAAGTGCGCATCATCACGGCCAAGTGCAAAAATAAAATACTTTTTACCAAACGACAATTCTTGTGATTTCCAAGAGCTCATGATCATTCTTATCTCAAGGTTCTTGCTTAGAAATGATAACAAGAAAAGCACGAATTGGCAAATTCCTACTTTAATCCTCTGACACAGCCTTTGCAAGTGCCATAAGAGTGTCTAGCTCTTGTTATTTATTCTGTGGGTAGGCCCGAAAATCTGACCGAAAAGTCTGGCAGAAATGGACAAATTTTGTTTTGGTCCCCACTTGGCCCACGAAAAAAAAACGTCCCCATGAAAAATTGTCCTCCAGCAGTTTTACTTCATATTTTTTTTTTCATATTTTCTTATTTGATTGCTCCGGATTTATGAATAGTTAGTTATGTACCATGATGGTAATAAATCAACAAAAATAATAATTTAGTCGTTCGCAGTGTATTCCAGGTCCCTCTATCTAGACAGGCCATCCTTATAATCTTGCACTACCGATTATGTGGACATATGGGCACGGTACCAGTGGTTCAAATCAGTAGGTTATATCGAACAATCTGCTATGAAAGAATTCGGGGTACCTAAAAGCTTGAAATTCAAAAATGGGAAAGTCTAACTCGATTCAGGAGTTTCCACGGGAAAGGCACATGATTTATATGCGAGTGGTTGTCCACTCCTGATTTTCCTGTACGGCAAGTACCACGCATAGACTCTCAAGATCAGTGTGTTTAGAGATGAGTCACAAAATTTATGGCCGGCAGCGTTGGTTCCGGCCGGTTCCGCAATAGAATGTACAGCAAGTGCCGGGGATTGGGTAACCCCTCGGCTACAAGCACGTAGCTAGTGGAGGTTTTTTTCAGCCGGGAATGCTTTTGCTCGAGGACCTATTTTAAGGGATGTTCTTGTTGATAAAAATATCTAAAAGTGGAACATTTTTACTCCCCTTTGGTGGGTGGGTGGTGGTTGGTACGTTTCTATTAGACGTTCTAAACTTCTAAAGTAGATGCATCTTACTTTCGATGTCACTCTGAACGGTACTGAAGAATATGACCAAATTCAGACCTAGCAAATATATATGCAAAGTATGAAGCGAAATGCATAACTTATGTAAATATTGTCAAATTAGAGCCACTTTTTCATATTTTCCTCTCTCTGACACAGTTGCTTTGGAGCAATCTAACTGCAAACTTACGGCGTTTGAAGAATTACAATCATTACTTTTATTAAAGCCCGAAAAAGAGCAAAAAAAAGCACACCAGATTAAATTATAGGATTCCAGCGACTGGGTCTTGTAGATTCCGGTCTTAAACTTTGAAACAGTTTAGCTCCATATGCCTCCATATGGTTCCGAAACTCTTACGTACCACAAAGATACCGTATCTTTGAAATAAGCGAAAAATGAATGAAATGATGAAAAATTTTTAGTTATGTCAGCATAGTTTTGTCTCGTAGTGTTGTGTGCTTTCTTTTCTTTTTCTTTTGTTTTCTTACCAACTCCTCCGACGATTTACCTTGTATTTGTATGGAGGGTTTAAATAAAATTAGTATTATTATTAAGGCCAAATGGCTGATTATCTGAGAAAACCAAGTCTGAATACGGACTCAGCATGTCTGTTTTCCATGACATGTCGTATCTACTTTGATGAAACTGGTCCAGACATCCTGCCTTACTTCTACCGAATTTCCTGGGAGATCTATTAGTCCGGCGAGAAAATAATTTTCATACACGGATACAGGGTTTTTCCTTACCATTACAATGAACCTCTAATCAGCTTCAGATAAAACTTTTACCTCTAACAAATTTTCCGGTTTCGTCCGAAATCCAGGCGAAACATACGTCCGGGTAGAAAATGATCGTCATCTACGAATTCGGCATGTCTTCGAACATCTAATCAACTTCAAATGAAACTTCTACTTTTAACACGGTTTTGTCCGGATTCCAGGCTAACTATTTGTCCGGTGAGAAAATAAAGTTCACTTCTGGATTCAGTATGTCTCCTAACTCCTGAATCGACTCTCGCATCAGCTTGACAAAAATATTTTCTTCATCTGTTAATTCAAAATCCCGCCCCTAAAATTTGGGCTATTTACCAACTACCAACTTGGCCTGTACTTCTGCCCAGTGAATCCACTCACCAAGTTTGAACAAAATATCTCAGCCGCTGGAGAGTTATCGGGCTGACAGACGGACAACTCCTACGAAGTCATAGGTATCCCTCCACTTAAATTTCGGGATCTAATAAAACTTTTACTTTTAACAAACTTTCCAGTTTGGGCCAGATTCCGGGCAAAGTACTTGTCCGGCAAGAAAATAAATCTCAAAATGAGTTCAACATATCTCCTTACCCCTATATTCGACATCTACTCAACTTCAGATATAAATTTAACTTATTACAAATTTTCCGGTTTCAGCCGGATTCCGGACGAACTATATACCCGGCTAAAAAAATGATTGTCACATGCGGATTCATCATCTCTTCTTGCCCCAAAATTGGACATCTAATCAACTACAAATACAACTTTTTCTTGTAACAAATTTTCCGGTTTAGGCTGGATTCCGATTTAACCACTTGTCCGAGAACAAAATGATTTTCACATAGGTGTTCAGCATGCCTTCTTACCCCTAACGTGATTTCGTAGCTATTCTTTACTTTTCATTGCGATTGCAAACTGACGCTCTGCTCCTCAGCGTTTACGTCCGTACTTCCGGATTATTTTTTTAAATGCACTGGCAGACCTATTTTCCTCGTTTTCTTTCTGAATAGGCGTGTCTTTACCGTGAAAATTACTTTTTTTTGCTATTAATTCGGAACAAATCTTTTTTAGGTCTGCTTAGTTTTCTATCGCCACTATTTTCTCACTTTTTTCGACGGACAGATTTGTGATTTTATAGCTATTCTTTTCTTTTCAATGGGATCGCAAGAAGACGCTCTGCTCCTCGGCGTCATAAAAAATTTCGCCTGTGGAGCATTTCGTACAATACTTAATTTAGAAGAACGGTGTGTCACTTACTTGGCCATTAGGCTTGGAATTTTTTGAGATTTGAAATAAGACTAGAATTTGTGTGGGAAGTTGTTAAATGTCGCCAGACAAAGCAGATTAAAAAAAAAAATCGCATGCGGCGCTTGCTTTACTTTATCCGGGGTACAGGCGTTGGGAGCTTTCCTCTTTAGCGAAAGCTGAAATGTAAAGCTGAGGTTTTGAATGTAAGTAAAAAAGAATTTTGATGACAAGAATAATTTCAGCTGATACATTGCAGCTAGTTTTACACCAGCTCTATTATTTGTTGGCGGGGAATGCGCCATTGCCGCGAAGTGGCAACAGTTCGTTTTTGCCGGTACGTGCGAGTCGTATATTGCGATCCAGAAGTCGTTTAAATGAAGGGTCTCACCCCCCCCTGGCCTGAGTGCTTCGGGCCACCCCTGACAACCTCTCCAGCTTCGTCAACAGTCCCAGTAATTACTTATGGAACTCAAAAGGTATTATACCTTTTAAGGTATCAGCTCCTAACGTTTGTTCCAATCCTGCTGAACCAATTAATAATATTTTTAGTATTAAGATGTATGATGTAGTCCTTAAAGGAAACCTGAACAATGAAACCATACTTGAACACACCATGGAGAATGCATTTACAGACATGGCCACGGAGAGCATTCTCCTGAGCGTGACGTTTTCAAAATAGGGATGCTTGTTTCTCGAGGTTTGCACATGCAGACTCCAGACAAAAAGCGCAATTCATTCAAATCTTGTACGGCGCTGTCCGGATCGTACTGGAACTTCTTCTAGATATACGTTTGGGCTTAAATGGTTAAAAAATATTCCAGAAGAAGGGTTGATTGGAAACATTTGTTCATTTCTAAAATTGTTCGGTACTGAAATAAGGACAGATGCAAAATGGAGCAAAAATCATAGCTTGAAAACACTATTTCGTATTTGGATTGAGTTTTCTGCAGGCAATGTTAACGGAAGTCGTACATGTAGGGATGATACTTGGTACTCTTCATTCAGGTCTCCTTTAAGCCAATTGAGTCTTTTCTTTATTTGGGAATTCCGTATGGGGCACCAGTTTCCATTTGCCGAGCTCATATGATGAAGTCTGTTCGGTCGAGAGTTTCAGCGAACTTCGGTAGTCTTATTTCTGTTCGAAATTGTTTAACTAGGAGATCTCTGCGCGCCTTTTCAATACGGTTGCTCTACCTCAAGTCCTTTTATTTCTAGTTGGCTTCCTTATTTTTCTAATTCTAATATTGCGCAAACTAAAACTACTTTTTTTTTATTTTGGTAATTTTTTGTGCCGACTTTCAAAATTCCATTCTACTTCATCTGCTATAAATCTGTACCATGAAAGATCCACTTCAAATTATGCGAAAAAAGCAACAAAATTACTCATAAACTATATTTAGCGGTTAAAGAGTTGATATAGTTTAACGCGTGTGTATACTTTTATTTTCTTATATAATTAGTATTGTTTGGCCAGATTGTTTTTTTTATATTTGAATTTGAATACCTAATGTTTCCCTAGCCTATGCATCCTGTAATGCAACCGCTGGTAAAAAAAAAAAAAAAAAATGCTTTTCTCTCGTTAGGAAAAGTTTTATTCATTTTTTTTTTATCAGTTCAGTTTTATTCATAAGAAAAATATAGCGCCGCCACAATTCCTAACATAAGGCTTATTAATGGGCGGGGCCTAATCTTTATCATGTGACTTTAAAGAAAACAAACGAAAACAGAGCAGAAAAGGGAAGGAGAAAAATAAGAATAAGATACACATAACTAAAAACCCATTCTTATTTGGCAGTGACGTCACGTTTGTAAACTACAGGTCTAGTTTTTCCAGGTCAGCAGGCCGGACATCAACCAAATTATGACAACCAGAGCAGAAAATAGAGCAAAAAAAGGAAGCAGAAAAAGAAGAATAAAATACACATAACTAAAAACCCATTCTTATCTGGCAGTGACGTCACGTTCTTAAACTACAGGCCTAGTTTTTCCAGGTCGGGAGGCTGGTCCATCGATCAAATTATGACAACTAAATAATAGTTTCAGATCTATCAGCAGTACCAATCATGTTTCCTATGAATTTACATAAAAATCCACGCGTCAGGTCTTCAAAAATCTTGACAGATTGGTTGACACCCCCGATCCTGGCGTACATGAATGTATTTCTGTAATCAAAAGCTGAAATTTAAAAACAAGTCCTGTGGCTTAGGCTACATTTGTTTGAACTTCAAAACTGATGTATCTTGCAAGCCGCAAGGGCCGTCATCGGATATTAGGATCAAAAGCTACCTCGAAACAATCACTTGATCTCGGACTTGACCTTGTCTTATCTTTGCATTGCGAAAGATATATGTCAACCCTCAACACCCACTTTTCCAGTTATGCTACTACATTGTCAGAAGTTTCATGAAAGATAACACAAGGATGCGTAGTTTCAATAGCTGGGATTGGTTTCAACAGTATGCATAAGAAGGCCAGAAGGAGCCAAAAAACATCCGAAAAAGTATCTGCTGACTTTTCCGATACCATCACGATCACGAGAAACAAAAAAGTCGCAGATATTTTACCGGCAGTGTTTCGGCTCTTCTTCTTGTATGCCTGACGTTTCAATGCATCACGTTTGAACAACGTAACGGCTAACAACCTAATCGTTATCTGTTACAACTACGCATCCTTACGTTATCTGTTACAAAATTTCTGAAAGTCTAATAATACAAATTTAGCTGGTTGATTTGTGGGTACAGTTTTCATTTGGCTAAAAGTTTAAGTACAAAGTGAAATTACGCTGTTTCTTTAGGCTTAGATTTCATTTACCCCAAACACCAAATTTTTTCAATTTTATTTTTAATAAAATTTAGCGGGTCAAGTCGTGGGCGTATATTTGTTCCTACATTTGGCTACGAATTATTGAAAAAAATGCACGTCTATGGGCTAGTTACTCCAGAATACATGTCTCGAGAAAATTCTTACGACTCCCCTGTATTTAAAAAAAAGTCTGAACATTTAAAAAATGAACAGCAAATATAACCATAACCTAAATCACGACTGCAAACTCCCTTTTAAACGGAGTCGCAAGCTTTAGACTAGAATGTTATTTTTGCATTTCGTAAATTATTTTTCTGCTCCATATTTTTTCTTTTCTTTATATGTACTCTGTCTTTGTGCCTTGTGCTGTTTTTGACGGGTGTCGCTTGAGAGAGTCATAAGAATTAGGCTAGATACATTTTGGCACACTTCATTGTTTTTGTCATTAATACAGCGACCAAAATAAGTAACAAAGACACAGTGATTTAAAACTAGCCTAGATACACCTAATCACTAAAACAGGCGGGTCAGCGTAAACTTGGCCAAACGCTCGGCCCATGATCCCGCTTGCTTTTAAAATCTGCCAGTGTGTTTACCCAAGCAGATATTTCGCCAATTTATAATAACTAGCCTCATCCTTCTTCTGTTTACTCTAGTATTGGACTCCCAATATGGTGAAACACTTCAGACGTGGAGTGTTGCCAGTGAATTAAACACATGATTTAGAAGTTTTCGATTGACAGAATGTTTAAGTGTAACAACGCGACATAACCAGAGCAAATATTTGTGTACGTATTTAAATTCACCAAGTAACATGACAAGACCTTTGTAAATCAATTCCCTGCCTGATTTTCTTTTTTTATTTCTTTAGCTGGACAGATAACCAGGCATTTAGTCATTTTCTTTCTAACTCGCGATTCTTAGACCTTTGTAAACAAATTCCCTGACTATTTTTTCTTGTTTTTTCTTTACATGAACTCCTTTTTCTGCCTTTATGGGCGGCCGAAAACTAAAATCATCACCATAACATATGGATCAAATTCAAAACCGTTCATTCATTCATTCATTTATTCATCTACATGAAACTACATAACTTCAATATAAGGCAAGAAACAAAACCCCATGAAGCTAGCCAACGAGAGCCATGAATGAATGAATGAATGAATTTATTTCCAAAAAGCCCGTGGGGCCATGGTAGGAAAGTAACATAAACACAAAATAGCACTCACAAACACAATGTTTACGCCGAAAGGAGGGAACCCTTACTCCAAAAATCGCTCCCGATGCTCCATAGACTGCTTGAGGAACCTCCCAAGCCGACGAAGGTCCCCAATGTTCGTGCTTTTCTGAAAATCTTTCGCCTGGTAAAATCAAACCCAGGTCAGAAGTTCACTTTTTGCGACCCCAAAACCTAACCTACCTATGACTTCGCAAATTTGTCCGTCCGTCTGTTCGCAAGATAATTTTCGAAGGGGTTGTGAGGATCCCTTGGGTCAAGATAACAAATATACCCCTTCGGAATCTCAATGAAACCTCTGATGTTGTTATTAGCCTATAGGCGTAATACAGTTACTTTATTTCTCACTACCGACTCTTATGCACGTGTTAAATGTTTAAGTCCGTCGGCCTTATTGAGGTCAGGCCCGTATCCAGGAATTTATTTCGGAGGGGGGGGGGGTGCCCGCGGGTCGGACCAAAAAGGACGAAAAAGACATATCAGATTTTAAAGCCCACAAGAAACGATTATTTTTGTCGGTTTCGGGGGGGGGGTCGAACCTCCTAACCCCCCCTCCCCTGGATAAGGCCTTGATTGAGTGATCCACTTGACACGGATTAATCACACAAACGATGGACTTTTCCCTCTGTGATTTGCCCTTTGTTTTTTCCTTTCTTGTGTGATCTTCTGTGTTTTCTACTTTCTTTCTGTGATTTGACTTTAGTTTTTCTTTGTTGTGTGATCCTTTTCTGTATTTTTCTACTTTCTTTTTATATACTCCATCGTTTCCTCTTTACTGTACGATGGGTGAAAATAAACATTACATTACATTATACATACACAAAGCCATTGCGCGAAGACTACAGGCTTAAGGACTCTCGAGACGACCCTTCGCCCTACTGACTGTTTATGTCCCAGTACTCCCAGTATTCTAAAATGGTTCAACACTTTAGAGAACCTGTCTTACCTATAATAGTAATGCAAACTACTTCCATCATCACTCCATATATTTCTGAGCCTGAAGACCCCAATTTCGTACGGTGCATTCTAACCCCTATAACAGAACCACGCTGATTTTCTCACTTTCCATGTTTTGCTGCCTTCGATGTGTATCACGCTGTCGACGGTTGTCTGCGAAAAGTTTTTCCATCAGAAAAACCTATTATGTAAATTGTTTCCCTGTTTTCGCTACAAGTCAACGGGTCTCGGGAAAGGCTTAAAACAGCCAAAACCGTGGGTTATTTGTTGAAAGCACAGCATAGTTTTAAAGTATTCAAACATTGTAAAATACTGTAAGTTTAGGAGTAGATGGCCCTAGAGTTCTTTAAAACTAGGCTCTGCTATCAACAAATTACCAAGGGATTTGGCTATTTTAAGACTTTCCAGGCCCGTTGACAAAAACAGCGATAAATATTGACATAACCGTTTTTTCAGATGAATTAACTTCTCGCAAACAATTGTCGATAGCATGGTCTGCATCAAAGGTAGAGAAACAAGACAAGTGATAAAAAATAGGTAGTTGTCTCTAGGGGGGTGGGGGGGAGGGGGCAATGTAATTCGGGTCTCCGGGTTTAAGATGGACGGAGCGACTGCGAAGTAAGTTCCAGTTCAAGTTTTATTTTTCAGCATTCACAAAAAAATAAATAAAAAACAACACTTTCGCGAGGGGGGGGGGGGGGGGAAACCTATGAGGGTTTGCATTTGCGCGAAAGTCCACATAACTACTTACCTTTACAAAGAACAAAAAAAAAGAAGAAAAGAAATCCAATCTCTCTCACTCATCAATGCTCAACTCCCCCCTCCCCCATTCTTCCCTCCCAACCTCGCCTTACTAAGTTGCATTAGTATAATAGGTAAGGCAGGTCCTTTAAGAAAATCGACATTCTGCGGGCTGGCACTAGTTATGGCAATAAAAATGTTAGGCTACCTGATTATCCTGGGGACAGACTTGCACTCCACAGTTGTCCAAGTTCGAAATATCCATTTTGTATGTCCCTGCTCGATTTGTTGGGGTGATCTGGCAGACACGTGACGTTTTTGGATCAATGCCAGGTCTTCCCTCAAATAGCGGTTGGATTTGCTGACCGTTGGGTCCGACAATTGTCGCGGTAAACTTCTCGCGGGAAGACATTTTCATACAGGAGATTTCTGAAATCAACACGTTTTATTAATGAAATGTTTACATGTGTGGAGAAATCGTTGCGTTTTTGTAGATACCATAGTTTCTGGTACTACCGTAGCTGGATCTGCAATTAGTCCGTTTTTGCAGTTACCGTGGTATATGATACTAGGGTTGCTCCGAAAAAACGACAATTGCCGGATTTGCGGTTCTAGAAATTATCCAAAAAGAAATAGGTGATATCCACTGACATCTAGAGTGACATAACTTCTTCCCATCAATTTGGCAAAAACTAGACTCCAGTGTATGCTAGTGATGAAAGTGAGATGAATTTTTCCGATACCACGATCAGTTACCACGGTGAGTGGACCGGATACCACGGTCACTGCAGAAACACCTTTTGACCGTGGTATCAAATACCATGTTATCTGCAAAACCGGAACTAATGGATGGAAGTGTATACCATGTGTAAATGTTGGAGTTAAAGGCATCAAATCGGAAGTGTTCACGCAACTGCAACGTCTGCATCACACTTTTA
The DNA here is from genome assembly GCA_023053575.1 of Branchinecta lynchi. Taxonomy (NCBI): domain Eukaryota; kingdom Metazoa; phylum Arthropoda; class Branchiopoda; order Anostraca; family Branchinectidae; genus Branchinecta; species Branchinecta lynchi. Next base: position 5,207,949 of record JAKZAP010000022.1, on the reverse strand, counting down.
ACAAGCTGGTTCAAACCAGGAATCGGTTCTAGCGTCACACCGTCAGTAGGGCGACCCGGTAGCACCCATGTAGGCAAGCTCCGGGACACCAAGAACATATAAGCCAATAGAACCTCCGTCTTTGGTCCCATGTACCGACTATGGATACCCCTTTAGCAGAGCTAAGCTACTTGCTGAGCTTTGAGCTGACGCCCGTCTACTCCCCTCTGCGTCGCTGTGCATGTCAGAGGAAAAGATCGTAGCAGGCATGTATGACCCGCCTTTCCAGCACGTAGCAGGTGATCTTCCCTCTTCGCCGATGCGCATGTCAGAGGAAAAGATCGTAACAGGCATGTATAACCGAGCACGTCACAGTGGGAGACAACCAATCGTCTCTTACTCTCGACTTTTCTTCTCCGGGGCTCTACTGCGACGTAGCTGTTTGTAGATATAACGAACTGTGATATTCCTGCCCTCCGCTCGTTTGCATAGGGCAGGGCATAGAGAATCTATTCGACTCCGTATGGTCGAGGGGTCGACGACTCTCATTTTTTATGTACACCATTCCGGAATAACGGAATAATTCTGACCATTCCGGATTATTCCTAACCATTCCGGATTATTCCTGACCATTCCGGATTATTCCTGACCATGTCGGATTATTCCTAACTATTCCGGATTATTCCTAACCATTCCGGATTATTCCTGACCATTCCGGATTATTCCTAACCATTCCGGATTATTCCTAACCATTCCGGATTATTCCTAACCATTCCGGATTATTCCTAACCGTTCCGGATTATTCCTGACCATTCCGGATTAGTCCTTCGGGACATGTACACCATTTCGGGAGAGTCGTCGACCCCTCGCGTATGGTCGTATTACGGAGATCGGGAGACGGGGGTTCTTGTGCTTATTTGTTAGAGACACATCTAGACACTTGGGATACTTTTAGATACGTTGGGATACTTCGAGATACATTGTGAAACACTGGGATACTAAGAGCTACTTGGGGATACTTTCCAGGTTGGTTATAACGGACATCGGGAGACGGCTCTTGTGCTTATTTGTTAGAGATACATCTATACACTTAGGGATACTTTTATATACGTTGGGACACTTCGAGATACACCGGGAAACACTGGGATCCTAAGAGCTACTTGGGTATACTTTCCAGGTTGGTTACAACGGAGATCGGGAGACGGTTCTTGTGCTTATTTGTTAGAGATACATCTAGACACTTAGTGATACTTTTAGGTACGTTGGGATACTTCGAGATACATTGGAAAACACTGGGATACTAAGAGCTACTTGCGGATACTTTCCAGGTTGTACGCAAATAATTATGGTGATCCATTTGTCCTTCTAATATTTTTCAGCTCCGAGCTTCCAGGTCAGGAGGAGGTAGTTTGAGGCCCAGTCCCTCATTCCATACCCCTATCAGTAGGGTTAATCTAGATGGCACTTTACACAAGGGACTTGTACCATGACCAATGGACCACACACAATTTTTCGAACATAATTTAGAAGTCTAGGACTCCATTGTCGGAGTAGTAGTCCAGTAGGGTTTTTTACGTTTCTTCGTATGCAGTCCTCAGTTAACCAATTATTACGAGGTAGTGAATGCAATGATCAAATATCGTAGCTGACATACCCTTCCACTGTTTGAATCAATGATCAGACCCACTGAATAATTGATGAGCTGATGGGATTACAAACTAAATCGCTGTCATAAAGAATCGATTCATTTTCTCTTAGTCGTGAATAGTGTTGGCTGATGGATATTACCAAGAACAAATTTTAACAATACCAAAGGTTTCGATGGGATCCCAAAAATTTAATATTTTATCCAGACAATTGGGTCTTGTAGATATCCGTTCTTGCGACAGGAAAGACTCTTGGACAGAAATGACAGAATCCTTGGACATTTTTACTATTAAGTTTAGAGACAGGCAACAAAATCAGAACTTCCTGCCTTACTACCTCCCCTCACAACCTCTAATCTACTTCAGTTAAAACTTTAATTTTAACAAGTTTTCCGGCTTCAGCCGGATTCCTGGCGAACTATACGTCCGGGTAGAAAATAATTGTCATATACGTATTCAGCATGTCTTCTTACCCCTGATTCGACATCTAATCAACTTCAGATAAAACTTTCCTTTCATCAAATTTTCGGGTCTGGCCGGATTACGGAAACCTTTCTCCCGGTGAGAAAATGATTTTCATTTTCACATACAGATTCAGCGTGTTTGTTACACCTAAATCGACTATCTCATTAGTTATTAAAAAGTATTCTGTTCGCCCCTTAATTTCAACCCCCTCCCCACCCTCAAATATAGGGCTACAAAGCCCATCTACGAACTCGACGTGTCCCTTGACCCAAAGAATCCTCTCACCAAGCTTCAACAAAATATCTGGTTCCCTTCAAGAGTTATGCTGCTGACTGATGGACGGACAGACGGAAAACTTTACTAAGTTACCCTCCACTTACGTTTTTGGATCCGAACAATCTAAGTACTTCGGTCTCCTATCTCTGTAATACGACCATGTGAAGTCCAATATATTCTGATACCCTACCCGATTCAAACAAGCGGAGGAGGAGCTACGCAGAACATCACAATGTGTTACCCCAACAAACAGCTGTATCGCAGTAGAACCCCGCAGAAGAATACGAACGCCGTTACAGCTGATTGGTCGTCTACCACTGTGATGAACGTCTAACTCGCTGCAGACCGGGTTCTCCAACCCTGCAGCCATCCTACGGTTTTTGGGATCCCAAAACCAAGTGGAGGGATACCTATGACTTCGTAAAAGTTATCCGTCTGTCAGTCCGTCCGCCTGTCAGCGCGATAACTCTCGATGCATATTGAATGAAACTTGGTGTGAGGACTCTTTAGATCAAGGGAGAGGTCGAGTTCGTAGACGGCCGCTGTAACTGAACATTTCAGGGTGGGGGAGAGGGTTCAAATTCAGGGGGTTTCAAATTTCAAATAATGAGATAGTCGATTCAGGGGTAAGAAGACATGCTGAGCACGAATATGAAAACCATTTTCTCGCCGGACAAGTAGATCGTCCGGAATCCGACCGAACTCCGAAAGTTTGTTAAAAGTAAAGGTTTTATTTAAAGTTGATGATACGTTCAGTTTAGGGGTAAGAATACATGCTAAACTTTTATATGAAAATCATCTTCTCGTCGGACGAGTGGTTAAAGCGAAATCCGGCAGAAATCGGAAAATTTGTTAAAGCACACCTCGCAATACATAGTTTATATGTTCCAATATCTGAAACTATCTGAATACAGTACTGGTGACTTCTTGGAAAAACTTGGCAAGATTGGGATAACCGGTTTTATGCATCAGTAGCATGATCCGCGAACACTCGTTGGGAGCCTAATTCACTTGAAAAATCGTGAATCGGGGCAAGTGCAAAGATTAGTGTAGTGTCGTTCCTGTTGTTAGCGGGTTCAAAACCTAACATATGGAATTTAGGTCTTCTTGCTTTAAAGTTCAATGGGCACATCAGACTACCCCATCCCACTCTGTAACAGCCTAGGAACAATGCTTACCTCCTAGATCAGCAGCTTTTTCAACAGTTTCCTCTCTGTGATATTTCAAAGCGTAATTTTTTGGGCCAGTACATGCTCAATTTACAAGCTTGGACAAAGATAAAAGTGAAGTTTCTTATAATACTTAGTAGATCTTTATTTTATGCATAAATCAGCTAGTATAATTCAGATTTGAATAGGTTATTTGTTTTTGGATGATTTTTGTAGCTATGTTATTTTTTATAAGCTTATTGCATATTCTGGTACATTTTATAAGGCAAGCTAATCAAGCTTCACAACACTATTCCACAAAGAAAAACTTTTAATAGGCACTTTAAGCCATGGAACTTCTGATGAAAGACAAGAACAATCAGGTAAACTGCATCAGCGGCTTGACTTTGGTGACATCTCAAATATATCCTTTTATATCAAGCATTGCTGGGAGTTTTTGAATTTCCTGCCACGATATCCCAGCTCCTAAGATTTGGATCGCCGAAATGCCAGAGAGGTAAAGACAAGGGATAACAAGAAAACGGCCGATTTTCGTAGCGCCTTCTAAAGGAAGTAGGAAATGTTCATTTGTGAAGCATTCAATACAAAGTAAAGCATTATAAGTGTCCATTGTGCTTTAAGAATTAGTGACTACAATCCGGAAGTAGGTTGCATTGGCACTACAGGTACGACGGGTCCCTTAAAAGTAAAAATTTTATCTGAAGTCGGTTAGATGTCCGATTCAGGGGTACGAAGACGTGCTGAATCCTCTTTTGGCAGTCATTTCCTATTCGGACATATAGTTCGCCCAGAATCCGGATGAAAACCGGAAAATTGTTAAAAGTTAAAGTTTTATCTGAAGTTGATTAGATGTAAGGAGAGGTTAATGTGGGTAAGGGGATACGCTGTATTCGTTTTTGAGCTCTAGCTTTTGCCGGACAAGAAGTTCGCCTGGAATCCAGTCGAAACCGGAGATTTGGCTGAAGCCAGGCAGGAAGATTTTATCAATTTCGTCAAAGTAGATATAACGTATAGCCTAGCCTAGGGTTATAAGCACAATCCATATCTAAACTTGGAGGATAAATGTTCCTTCAGCCCATAAGCTAACTGCGAATCATATCTGATAGTGAAAAACAGATATGAATTTTTTTAGACCTATATTTCGGACATTCTTGACAAGGGTCTTCAGGCCCAAAGCCCTGAAAGTCGGAAAAACGAACTTGTTGAAAAACTTTTTTTTTATAAAGTTTGGTTTTACCACAAGTTCGTTTTTCCAACTTTGTTTTCGTTGTTTCTCTAACAAACTTCAGCTGAAGTATCCGATTTGCATTATCAAACATTTGAACTTAGTTTTCTCAGATGATTAGCCATTGGCTTTCTTCTGTTTCTAGATCTTAACAGTAAAAATGTTCAAGGAATCTGGCTAAGACCGGATATCTACAAGACCCATTAGTTTTGATCAAAGCTTAAATTTTTGGACTCCTATCGAAACCTTTGATCTTGTTCACCTGGTATGCGCAGCGGCGAAGAGGAAAGTAGACGGGTGTCAACTTAAACCTCACAGCAAGTACTTCTAGCTCCGCTTCGTTTTTACCGGGGTATTCATAGTCGCTGCATGAGACCAAAGACGGAGGTTCTATTATATTATTTGTTCCTGGTATTACGTAGATGGAACGTTATACAAGTGACTCGTACCGTGACAAATAAACCAGATGTATTATTTAACCGACTGTTGGAGCCTTGTGGACCAAATGGCGGGGCTTCATGGTGAAAACAGAACGATCTAATTTAATGTGACGGAGAAGACGCCCTCGAGAGAGAATTACCGATTAGTTATGCAAGGGACTTGTACCGTATACTGCAGTCCGGATGTGTACCGCTTCTATCTGACTATTGCAGTAGTTTGCGAACCACGTTCACACGCCCCTGTGTAGCTCAGTGGCGAGGCCCGTATCCAGGAATTTATTTCGGGGGGGAGAGGGGGGGGGGGGTGCCTGCCGGTCGGACAAAAATACATAAATCAGAGGGAAACGCCTATACAAATGAGTATTTGTGTATGTTTCGGGGGGGGGTTCAACCCCCTAACCCCCCCCCCCCCCCCCCTGGATACGGCCTTGTCAGTGGCCTACAAAGCCGAAAGTCCTGGGTTCAATCTCAGCTGAGGAGCACTTTTGTTTTTCAGTTGACTTATAAAAGTAATAAAGGCTTCTGTTCCCCCAAAATGACAAGATTAAGTGAAGAATCAAAGTATATTATTAAAAATATTATGTTTAATATAAATATATTAATAGTTTTTATGCAGTGTATTTTTGCTTTGATTCTGCGTTGCCGTGGAAATTGATAGTGCTGTAGGCTACCACTTTCCTGTGGACCAATAAATCTTTACTATTATTATATCCATAACCGTGAAGCCTATTTTATTCAGTTTTCTCTCTAATCTCAAAACAATTAGAGAAGAAAGCTGATTTCTTCATGCTACCATGCGGTTACCATAGAAAAAGTAATAGGTAGACCAGAATATAATAGATTTAAAGTCTCAAATATTCGAGAGACTATCACTGGAACTTTTAAACACAAAAAAAATGTCTACTAAATTCAAGATTTTAGGACTTTAGCGTTCCAGAATGAAAGGGATGAAATTTTATTTGCTCTGAGGACCAATGGCCATGGCAGAGCTGCTGCGAGTCCAGCAAATTCGAGTCCGAGACAAGTCCGAGTCCTTGGAAAAGGCGTCTCGAAATGGGGTCCACAGTCCGAGTCCACAACTCTGGTGGACGGACAGCTCCAGTCCGAGTCCTTGAAAAAGCGTCTCGAGACAGTCGTCCGATTCCAACAACTCTGGGATGTGGTACAAATTCATAAAGAATCAACACAGATAGACAAAATGAAATATGACACCCTAGATGCACCTATCCCTATTAGGTACGGCCACCCTGAGAAACCTCTCTAACTCTTTTATACTACCAAAACAACCCTTCCACAACCCTTCAACCGTTCAAACAACCCCCCCCCCCCCTCTTCCCCTCTCTGCCAAATTGGCACTTGATGTTGCATTTAGTTTAAAATAAACAGAACTTCAACTTGACTCTGTACATTCGTTTTTCATACGCTACGCTACCCTTTCATTCGCTCCAAACATTCACAATGCAAGTTCCCTCACGCTTTCACATATGCAACATATGACATGCTTTAGGTTCCCATACCTCACATCGTACCAAGAATATCGAACATGAGCAAAGACCGGAACTACTATGCATCATACTCTCCAGCAGTATTTATGCAGCAAGAAATGGTGAAGTTACGGTAGACTGAACAACATGCATTAACCAACGTTCGACAAAGCTGGTACAACTGTCAAGCTCGCTGTTTCGGGGAGCACCCAGAAGGCAAGATGAAATACAGTAGAGGTATGTTTATGTGAACAGTTACTATAATGTGAACAGTGCAGTGTTGGGTTAAGTGGTAGAATGAGGATCCAAAATACCTATCCAGGTGTTTTCAGATGACCTTAATTACCTGCTTAGGCTAACTTCTGGCTAGCTTCAAACCCAGCAAGCGCATGAAAATGGCTTAGTCCGATGTCAACAAACGTTCACAAAAGCATACTTCTACTGTAGATAGACAGCCCAATAAGTTGATGAACAGAAAATATAAACTTTCACTTTTTAAATTTGTAAACTCTCATCTCCAGGGAAGTTCGCATCTTTTTTCTGCTGAAAGAATGGAATGGAAGCGCTGATGATGGCGAGGATCAATGCGGAATTATTAGTAACACACCTTACATTAATTACAGCCTGACGAGGACCCTTGCGAAGAACGGCCGAAATATCGCTGAAGCAAATCTGACCTGACTTTTAGCGTCACATTTATATGAAATGTGAAATATATTATATAATATATGATATATATAATAACTATATATTATATAATATATGAAATACATTATATGATTAGCAGTCAGCACGAGCTGAAGGAGTATTTATGGACTATTTTCATTTCAGGAGCATATACGGATCTTTCATTGCCCAGAAATACTGAAATTATTTTACAGCCCGACAAGGACGCTTGTCAAGAATGGCCGATATCTATTTAATTATTTATTAATTTATTTCCCTCAGTACTGAGGAGTACAAAATAATGTATACAACAGAACTATGCCTAAACCATCTGGTCCATTCAATGACACATACGACTGGGCAGTGTTCACGTGAAGCCCCTCTATTCGCTAATTTACCTGGGGTTACCTGTTGGTAAGTCCATCAAAGAAACTCATGTACTACTTATAAAGCATATACGTAAAGGAATTGCAGATGCATACGGATCTGTGGTATCTGATAAGCTACGTTTTCAACGTCCCGTCCTCGCGGCTATCTCCAATTCAATCGCCCCACCTCACTTCCTGTATACTGCACCTTTTTGGAGACTTCTCACCAAATCGGACAAGAAACAAATCCGGAGCCTCCCCCCTTGTACGAGAAACTCGAAAATTCAATCCACTAACAGCAGTTTTTTCTTCTTTTTTTTCACAAAAAAGCGCCCTGATTAGTTTGTTTATTTGATTTTTCTTTTTTCCCTTTTATTTCGTTGTAGATTTAGTAGGCTGACTTATTTTTAACGGTCAGCTGTTTACTTGTATGTAAGTGTGTGTGAGTCTGATTGACATGTTGTTTCTTTACAGACAATAATCTTCAGTTTTGAAGGATTCAAATAAATACTAATAATACAAAATAAAAAATAGAAACATCCACAATATTGATCACGACTGGAAAACCCTCTTGGTTTAGTTTTAGGGTAAATTGTGTATTTCGTAAGTTAATTCTCTTTTCCTTTTCCTCTACTTCCCTTTCTTTTTCTCTTTATTCCTGATTATTTACTCCCTCTGCGTTGTTTTGGCGGGTTATAAATAAAATCATCATCGTCATATTTCAATCAATCAATCAAGTTTATTCCAAATAGCTAAAAGCCAGAAGTGGAAGACAATTTACAAAATATACACAGACACGAAACAAATTAACTAATATATAAGGTTTTAAGCCAAGCTGACCATCCATTACAAAAGAAATAGAAAACCGTGATTTTCGGTTTTTTTTTTATTGATCAGCTAATTATCCCTCTAGGATGATGTGCGAGGGATAAATATAAATTCGGATATTTCGGTTGCACTTCCGGCATACCGTCCTCAGCGAAAAACAAGCAACTAAACGACAAATTCAAATAAAACAACGAATGTTAAAATGTGCGTGATAAAATTGCATATGTACAAATCTGTGGTTATTTTACAATTCTGAATTCTGTGTCTATTTACAATTTACCAATTCCCTCGGAAAGCGCAGAAGCTTTCACCCAGCCATTATAAAATCCTTCGCTTTAACCATCACTATACAAATAATAAAAAAATATCCGAATTTATATTCGGATATTTATCCGAATTTATAAAAAAAAAATTGTTTAAATATCCAAATTTATGTTTATCCCTCGCAAATCATCCTAGAGAGATAATTAGCTGATCAATAAAAAAAACCGAAAATCACGGTTTTCTATTTCTTTCGTAAACTAATGCACTTACAAGATTTTACCAGAAATAGATGATGGGATGAAACTACGTAACAAATATCAGCTGACTTTTCCGTTTAACGTAATTTTTTAACGACAGGAACTAAACCACAGGGAGGCTAAGAACTGAAATATTGAGAAGCGAGCATACGATAGTTTCGTCATATACCGAGGACATGGAGTTGGCAATTCTCTAATTGCCTTTGAATTATTCATGTTTCCGACTTACACCCGGAAATGGACACCAAAGGTTGGGAGAAGCAAGGCGATTTCCCATTGCTGATCTTCCAACTGTAGTTGCGTTTTTGATCGAAGTTTTGTTCGCCGGTAACGTAGCCGGTTGCTTAATTTCCGTTTTCAAACGCAGTCGAAGTTCACCGTTTGCTTAATTAGTGTTTTTACGACTCCGGTGATCCTTGCCCGGTTGACGTTTCTTCGACGATTCATAGCAAACTTCGAACTTGCTTCCTTGCCTCCTTCTTTCAGTGACGTTAATTTTGATCTATTTTTACCCAGTTTTAACTATTTACGTCACTTAACTTTTGAAAATAAGCCCGTATTGTATTTACTATTCTTCCCCCCTAAGACTTTTTATTTTTGTCTGTCCTACAAACCTCATACCTTCACAGCCATACATTAAAATTCTACTCCCAACCAAACTACTGTAAATTACGAAAAAAAAACAGAAAGATTTTACGATACCATACATATAAGGGGAAAAAACGAAGGAAAGGGACACATATATCTTTCCGACTATAAACAAATATAAAACATTTCCAACTCCAAACAATATTTAAATTATACTACAATACGTAAAATACATTTTTGGAAACAAACTTCACTAGTTTACTTTTTCACAACCATAATTATTTATAAATCTTTTGTTAAACTCAAGCTTCAAAAACATAAAAACTAATTTACCGGAAAAATGTCTGAGTTTCAAGACAATGTGCTCCGCCACTGATCTCTTGAGTTCCCAAGTGGGGTTCTTGACAGTAAAATCATTCGAATGGCTTGGCCGCTCATTCCTCAAAAGAGCCGGTGACAAATAAGGGGTCGACAAAATTTCCCAGATCTGAATAAGGCTGTCACAGAGTGACGTCACGACTTCAAATTTCGGTGGCTGGTGCTTCTCAAAAGACTTTGGCAAGAACAACACATTTCATAAGACAGACTAAAAACACAGGATCGAGCTCACCTTTAATTGACCGGACACGATTCATTGCCCAAACATTTGCATAACACTCCTTCCACCCACATATGTCCTACATTGGTCATGCACACTTCAGATACTGAAGATGGCTCTTGACTGAGTTAAGGATCAGTTGACCATCTTTGATGACAGTTGCCTCCATCGATTACTATCTGTTGTACGGAACTGGTCCACAGAATAGTGTTTAGGCCGAATGGCCATACTCATAAACTGTAGCTTTGTATGTAGCCTAATGTAATATGTAAATCTCGTGTAATTGTTTACCTTTTCTGTCTTTATACTGCACTAAAAACAAATATTCGTTCATCCCAAGCTGAGGCATTCCTTTTTTCAACTTGAGCGGTTTTGAGCCTGAAGAGGACCCTTGCCAAAAAGGGCTGAAATATAGCTCTAATAAAATTCAGCTGACGTATCCGTTTTGCGTTATCAAATACTGCACTACAATTTGTCCTTGAGAAGGTCCGCAATGCATAAATTCCTAATTCGCCAAGATATTTATATCCTGACAATCTTTACTTACTGATTTTTGCATCACAAGGGTAGCCTGGGGTTACAAGACTGATTGATTTTGTTGGGACTTTCGAAATTCTAACAGTAAACTTTCCTCCATCTAGGTTAATTCGAATAACAATTCCGACGGCCATTTATAATTTAACCAAAAGGACTAAGAGACAACAGTAGAGTTATCGATCGTCTTTACACTTAAATAGGTTTGAAGGCCCGATACAAATACGTTCTTCGTTATTTCGCTGTTCCGAATAATCGATTCTATCGAATGAACTTCTTCTTATGGACTTGTCGTACCTCTACTGCTTGTACCTCTATGCTCAATTTTTTTAGCCAATACTCGATATGACTAAGTCAAAAAGACGCCAGTGATCCTAAGCAAGAACGAGAAAACGTCGTCCTAACGACTCAAACTCAACAACTCAAATCCTGTGTCAACCAATCAGTGCGATCATTGGGGACAGCTGTAGTGTCACCGGCTCTTCCGCTAGGTAAACGGCGGTTTTGCATCGGCAAGCAGAGTTAGTAATCAAGAGTACAGGAGTGCTGCGTGAAGCCGCCACCCTAAACTCCTATTTTTGGGAAATGACTTAGGGAAAAAGAGTAAAGGTTGAGATAAAATTCAGTGGAGTATCCTGAAAGGAAGCTTAGAACCTTCACTTCCTGCTGGTACCATAGTTTACTTGTAATTGTTCAAGGCTAAGCTAGAGAACACGAAAGAATGTAGGCACCTAAGTGATCATGAAGTCGCCCACTTTGCAAAAAATAGTATTTTGCAACATGGTGAAGTTAGAGGCCAGCTGTTTGGTCAGAGAGGTTCCTTGACCTTTTGCAAATAACAAAATTTGCTGTTTTCTTGGAATTTGCATGATTTTTCTGGGGTGGCAGCTTCATGATCCAAGGTGGCAGGATCATGTACCATGGTCAATTGGGGGGTGGGCGGTGCCATAGTAAGGGCAGCTTCATGCAACACTCCTGTATATCTAGCAACTTTCCGTCCTCGAAAAAGAGCTCAGAAGTGATCTTGCGGTAGTGACCATCTCTCAGACGTGATCATAAGCTTCACATTGATTATTTGCCAATGAAACTCACGCTTTTGCTGACATGTAAGTTCGCCGCGACTGGATGAATTTTGACTTGTCGTGCAAGCAGCTCATATTGTGAACGCCACTACTATAGCCAGAGATAAAAAACAAACCCTAAGAATAGTCAAAATAATTCAGTGTATCCGAATCCAATTTAAGATATAAAAATAAGTTGGCTTTCCAGTTAAACTTTAAAAATTTCACTTTTATAACCCACCTCGCCTTCGGATGGGATAAGATTATTTTCAATGGCCGTTTCGGTGTTACTTTCCGTTAGCAATCTCGATGTCGGAAGATAACCTTTAATAAAAACATACTAAAAATAATTCAGTGTATCCGAATCCAATTTAAGATATGAAAATAAGTTGGCTTTCCAGTTAAACTTTAAAAATTTCATTTTTATAACCCACCTCGCCTTCGGATGGGATAAGATTATTTTCAATGGCCGTTTGGATGTTACTTTCCGTGAGCAATCTCGATGTCGGAAGATAACCTTTAATAAAAACATACTAAAAATAATTCAGTGTATCCGAATCCAATTTAAGATATGAAAATAAGTTGGCTTTCCAGTTAAACTTTAAAAATTTCATTTTTATAACCCACCTCGCCTTCGGATGGGATAAGATTATTTTCAATGGCCGTTTGGATGTTACTTTCCGTTAGCAATCTCGATGTCGGAAGATAACCTTTAATAAAAACATAGTAAAAATAATTCAGTGAAACCGAATCCAATTTAAGATATAAAAATAAGTTGGCTTTTCAGTTAAACTTAAAAAATTTAATTTTTATACCCCACCTCGCCTTCGGATGGGATAAGATTATTTTCAATGGCCGTTTCGGTGTTACTTTCCGTTAGCAATCTCGATGTCGGAAGATAACCTTTAATAAAAACATAGTAAAAATAATTCAGTGTATCCGAATCCAATTTAAGATATGAAAATAAGTTGGCTTTCCAGTTAAACTTTAAAAATTTCATTTTTATAACCCACCTCGCCTTCGGATGGGATAAGATTATTTTCAATGGCCGTTTGGATGTTACTTTCCGTTAGCAGTCTCGATGTCGGAAGATAACCTTTAATAAAAACATAGTCAAAATAATTCAGTGTATCCGAATCCAATTTAAGATATGAAAATAAGTTAGCTTTCCAGTTAAACTTTAAAATTTTCATTTTTATAACCCACCTCGCCTTCGGATGGGATAAGATTATTTTCAATGGCCGTTTGGATGTTACTTTCCGTTAGCAATCTCGATGTCGGAAGATAACCTTTAATAAAAACATAGTCAAAATAATTCAGTGTATCCGAATCCAATTTAAGATATGAAAATAAGTTGGCTTTCCAGTTAAACTTTAAAAATTTCATTTTTATAACCCACCTCGCCTTCGGATGGGATAAGATTATTTTCAATGGCCGTTTGGATGTTACTTTCCGTCAGCAATCTCGATGTCGGAAGATAATCTTTAATAAAAACAGAAATCTGTATATGTGCTTTTATTCTTTTCGTATAAATATTACTTCTTATTTCTAAATTAAGAAGTTCCATCATGATTTACTGATGATAATGTCTAAACTTCACTTCGCAATGGACCAGTCAATTTAAGGAAAATGGTACAGTACAAACAAAGAAAAAGAAAATTAAACTGATCTTTCGATCTGCGGCAAATGCGAAAAATAAAAAAAAAGCAAAAGAAAAATTACTTAAAAATTCTTGTCCAGATTGCAAGCGGAAACATGTCAAGAGCAGAAATCACCCATCCTCTAAAAAGACAGTGACCTTACCTTTTACTTCAACTGTTGGAACGGCCCTAGGTGTCTGCTCTCGAATCTCGTTTGACTGGAGGGGTTCCCCCGCCAATACATTTGACTTAGGTTCTCGCAGGACAGTCTAAAAGAAGAAGAACTTTTCTTAATTCGAAGCAGCCATGGTCCTGGAGATGAACCTTGCAACTGCAAGTTAACTGGAAAAAAGCCAACGAATCGTCCAAAAATAAATCATTGTTCACCGAAAACCCAGCGTTTTTCGTCACCTTTTATTTGACGAAAATTCTTTCAAAGAACCTGTGGTCATAACTGTCAAACAAGTTAAGTTAATTGCATGTTTACAGCCTATAGCATAACTTCTATCATTTTGGACCACCCCGGAATGTTTTTAATTGGTCTGTTAACTTGATACTAGACTGACTCTTAATTAAAAGGCCTTGCCTGAATTACAATATTTATTTTGTCAGAAAGAGCTGTTGAATATTTATCAAGTCCCACGCATTGCAAACCTCGGCTGTAGCCCACTTTTGGCCCACATAGCTGACAAGAAAAGGTTAATCATTGCAATCAGGTTTTTGTTAATTCAATAGCTTTCACCAATTTCTTGCAAAATTGCGGGTTAGGATAAACATGGTAAGCTACAGAAGATAATGTAAAGAACATCCTACTTTAAAAGGCAACGGTATGGTGGCTGGCTTACCGACGAAACGTCCCCATGACAAAACGTCCCCGTTGCGAGACTTCCCCGTAACAAAACGTTACCATGACGAAACGTTACCGTGACTAAACGTCCCCATGGCAAAATGTCCCCACGGCAAAACGTCCCCGTGGCGATACGTCCCCAAGCATAGATTTTTAGGTTCGCTCGATCAAAAAGTGCATGATCGGGGTAAAACAACTTCAGAGTGTGGATTACAGATGTGGGAATATTCCTTATAAGCAGGAAAGATCGGCAAGGGAACCGGCTGCTTCAAAAATGCATTGTTTCCAGTTAGATTATATAGCGTAATATGCCTTATAATGGACTCGCAACTGATCAGTTCTGGCTTTGGGGCCCAAAATCGATACTCCGTTGAACAAAGCTAAGACGCAAATACTAAACAAACAAAAAATTAGCCGAGCGAAGCGACCCCCTGTCATGTTTCCATTTATTCCAAGGACCCGTTGTACCTGTAATGCCAACACAACCTATTTCCGTAACTGAATTCATTAACTCTTAAACCCAGAGACCCAAATCTCATATGTTACATTCCTAACCCGCGAACAACACCACACTAATCTTTGCACTTACCACGGTCATTAGTTCCCATGCACGTTATGCTACTGACGAGTGTCATGCTACTCATGCGTAAAAACGGTTTTCTGAATTTTGCCAAGTTTTGCTAGATATCAATGGGTCTGGGAAAAGGCTTAAAACAGCGAAGCCGTGGATAATTTGTTAAGAACAGACCATAGTTTTACAGTCTTCAGATAGTTTTGAATATTGGAACAGAAACGGTAAATAGTGCGAGGGGTCCTTTAAAGTTCAATGGGCGGATGAAACAATCAGTATACCACGTTACCACCCCCTAGGATACAATGTTACATCAGAAATCGGATAATTTGTTAAAAACAGACCATAGTTTTACAGTCTTCAGATAGTTTTGAATATTGGAACAGAAACGGTAAATAGTGCGAGGGGTCCTTTAAAGTTCAATGGGCGGATGAAACAATCAGTATACCACGTTACCACCCCCTAGGATACAATGTTACATCAGAAATCAGCAGATTCCTCGACAACTTATTTTCGCTAATATATCCTTACGCCGTTTTTTGCTGACTGCCGTACTCCGATTTAGTAGCTTCGACAAATATAAGCGAGGTTTCTTTTTTCTTCTCCATTTGTTGTTATTATATACTCCGGATTATTTGTATTGTTGACAAATATTAATATTAACGGTGTTAAATGAGAATTCCTTGTAAGCTCTGGAATCAGCTGCAAGTAGGTCGGTTATATTTGTACATTTTTAGCAGTGTTGAAACTCTACATATAGAAAGCAAAACTTTTTTTCGGTACTACAAACAACAGAAAGTTTCATCAGAGAACACTGGAGCAATCTGCCAGCTACAGAGTCGGTTTATTTGAGCAGCCATGGCAGTCTCACCACTCAGCTCTAAAAAACGATTGATTTTGGTACATGGCTGAGAGTTTTTGAATTTCCGCGCCTTGCAATACCGTGCTCTGAAATCGTCTCCGCCGATACGCCGAAGAGTCAATGACAAGCGATAACAAGAAAACGGCTTATTTTTGAAGCACTATCTAGTAGAAGTCAGAAATGTGTATGTGTGAAGCATTTTATAAAAATTAAAGAATAGTTAGTGCCCATTGTGCTGCAGACCTTAGTTTTACAGTCTTCAGATAGTTTTGAATATTGGAACAGAAACGGTAAATATTGCGAGGTGTCCCTTAAAGGTTCACTATAGAGCTTTTTGTCCGAATTATCCATCACGGGAATATAGTTGCCGCAATACTCTTGATGGTAGCTAGCGGAAGAAAGGCAGAAATGGTGTCACAGCTGCACCCAAAGATCGTGGTGATTGATTGACACAGGATTTGAGTCGTTGAGTTTGAGTAGTACGGACACGCTTACTCATTCTTCCTGGGGATCACTGGCGTAATTTGGACTTCACTTCTGGAGTTTATACTAATTGTCGCCGAGCTCAAAAAGAAGACCCACATTAACTTCAAACTAATGTAACAATTTATCGATTACACTTAAATAAGTCTTTGAATCTTTGAATCCCAGAAAGTCATTTTTTGACCTTGTATTTACTGGGAGTTTCAATAAGACTTTATTTTACGTCAACTAGCTTGGAGAAAATTTTATTATAATCCAGAAATCCATTGACATAAGACTCCTTCAATCCGCATATTCCCCAAAGGAAAATAAACGCTCGAATAGGTGGAACCCTCGCTAATCTACTTAAAAATAATCCGAAAGTAACCTATAAAGTTTGACAGAGAGCCCAGTTAGATCACAAATTAAAACCAAGCGAGGTGTAAACAGTCACTCTGATATTAAGAGATGGACAAGTCGATGCAGAACTGCGGACCGCGGTTCAGGGTTCCGAAGAAACCTACGATCAGATTCCGGTAAGACCATGTTTTCACTATGTAAACAAAAAATACCGGAAAAAAAATGGTAAACTTAGACCATGATGGACAAGTCGATGCAGCAATCTGGATCGCGGTTGAGGGTTCCGCAGAAACCTATGATCCGATTCTGGTAAGACCATGTAAACAAACTAGACCGGATGCAAAAAAATCATCAACTTAAGCCAAGTTTGTACAAAATATCTCAACTCAACATTTCCCTTGCTACCGAATAAGATACAACCACAATAAAACGCATGCTTTCGCTAAAAAAAAAAAAAAAAAACGGGTTGCATGGTCAGTTAGCATAGGTTATTCTTATGTCTTTTCTTTGTAATGTGCTCGCCGATTTTGGCGGATAGGAATAAAATAAATAAATAAAAAATAAACAAACAATTGTATTGTCTAAAGCAGTGCAACCTTTTCCGTGCCGCGTACCCCTACAAGGTTCGAAAAGGTCGCGTACCCCATTTTTCAGAACCTGAAAAAGACGATATTTGTCATCAAAAATGATAAGGCATACATGTGTAGAAATATATACAAAATCAATAAGGCAAATCACTAGAGGCTGCTTTGTAGCTAAAATTTTGTCGAGTCTCGGCTCGACGTCGCTATCGGCAATATTTTTACAGTCAGCCTACAGTTAGCCTGTTTCTGTGTTTGGTTCTGTTGCTCTCCATGCTTTCATCAAGCTACATAGCCAACTTGTTCGTTCCTTGATTCGCACCCTGAACGACAATATCACTTGTAATGTCTTCGGTTGTTCTTGAAACAACATTGTTTGACACAGGAACATATTTTACGGTAGAGATTTTGAAGCTACATACTAAATCAATTTTGGTTCCTTCGCGTACCCCTTGCAAGGGTCTCGCGTACCCCTTGTGGTACGCGTACCACCGATTGGGAACCACTGGTCTAAAGCATAGGGCATCGATTTCAATTCCAACGTGAACCACCTACTTTTCCCAAGATGACTATGAACATGAACATTTCTCCATTCTGGTGGCTACAACAGCTTTTCACCATGGATAACACACTATTCTACTCAAATATTGTATTTTATGACCCCTCCAGCCCTTGTGGTTATCACTGAAATGAAGATATTGGACACCTTGTCGGCTAGGAAAAAGTTTAAGATTTCTTTGTTAGTTTACGACTACTATTCTCTCGAACTGCCGTTTCTCTAGATGGCACCATCACTCTTATATTACTTTCTTTTTATACTTAACAATTTTAATTAATTTAAAATACTAGTATTATTTTAATTAATTAATTAATTCGTTTAATTTCATGATCTCTTTAGCAAACATAGTGATGGATCGTCATACATGGTCGACATTTCCTTTCTTGTCCAATGTTCACCACTTTCTATCATCACCGTCGTCACTTTTCAGGCCAGAAATACCACGCTGGAGCTCCACTGAGACATTAGTTCCCAGCCGCTCTAATACGCCTTCGCCGTCGATGAGCCACCCGCCACCAACACTCTCGGACCCTAGATGGCGCGACTTTAGCAAAATCAGCGAAATCGGCCTTGGTGTTGTTTCTATGCCATATTTCTTTCGAAGGGTGGAGGATTTTCGCCGTCACGAGTAAGTATACCCCCCCCCCCACACACACACAAAATAAGATATACCTTGGTATAACTTAAGGTGAAATGGTATTGGGTACAATTAAATGGATTTCGGCTCAAAACAAGTCAAAACGCTCATTCGCATGTGTCTTACACACATTATGATGTAACTCTTACGCACACTCTTGATTGTTACACACAATTTATCGGGAAAAGAAACCTCGGCAAAAACAGCGACTGTAAAATGCAAATCTGTCCTGATATTTGATTTATTTTACCGAAAACGGATCAAAACTCGACATAATTGGATGTACGGTATCCATCCGCTACATACATCGTTCGTCCTCCATTGCATGAAATTCAGCATCCATCACACTTAGAGAGTACAACAGATCACTATAATTTAAATTTAATTATCACCCACACGATACATGAAGTAAATATGGTGGAGTAGGAATAAGTAAACAAAAAAAGAAAACGAAATATACAAAAAATCAACGAAACAAGCGGATAAGACGGTGATGAGGGGAAAAAACGCATGCATCTTCTCTTCTTAGTCATACCCATGCCACTGCAGCCTATTCTGTAACTGTATTCATTAATTCTTAATCCCGGAGACCCAAATTTCATGTTACATTCTGAACCCACTAACTTCAATACGCATTATGCTCCCGACGAGTGTTCGAGTTTCATGCTATTGATGCGTAAAACCGGTTCTCTGAATTTTGCCAAATTTTTGCTAGAGACGATAGGTCTGGGAAAGCCAAAGCTTTGTATAATATGCTGAAAGCAGAGCTTTGTTTTTACAGTATTCAGATAGTTTTGTAGTTTGGAACATCAACAGTAAATGGTGCCAAGTATGCTTTAAACGTAGTTGATGGTATCAACTCACCGCATGGTGGCTTTGAGAAAGCTGGAATACGAAGAAGCGGCCTTTCTTTTCTTTTAATTGCACTGACTAATTCAATGTTGCTTCGCCAACGTACCAGTATTTAGTGTGTTTTTATGGCACTTGAGCTTACTCAAGTGCCATATAGCGATTGTAAACTTGGCAGGCATATCAGGAACTGGACCAGATTAAATTAGAAATTGTCGCTTCCTCGATCCGACCATCTGGAGGGGAGTGGAGGGAGGGGGATTCCGGAAAAAATAGGAAAAATTTTATATTTTTAGCTTACGAACGGGTGATCGGATCTTAATGAAACTTGATATATGGAAGGCCTTCGTGTTTTTTTTTTATTATTTTATTTATATTTTAAATCCAGACCGGATCCGGTGACACTGGGGGGAGTTGGAGGGGGAAACCGGAAATCTTGGAAAACACTTAGAGTGGAGGGATCCGGATGAAACTTGGTGGAAAGTACAAGCAAAAGTCCTAGATACGTGACTGATATAACCGAAACGGATTCGCTCACTTTGGGGGAGTTGGGGGGGGGGGGGGGAGAAGTCCAAATTTGTAGTGATCCCGAGAGTTCCGTGCTTCCTGATGTGCTGGGACGATGGAAATTTACAGGTATGTCTGGGACCCGACCCAATTAAAAAGGAAATCGTCAATTCCCCGATTCGACCATCTGGGGGGGGGGGGGGGGTGGAGGGAGGGTGAAGCCAAAATTTGAGGTATTTTTAGCTTGCGAACGGGTGATCGGATCTTGATGAAAATTGATATTTAGGATAACCTCGTGTCTCAGACATCTCACTTCCAGGCCGGATCCGATGACACTGGGGGGAGTTGGAGGAGGGAACCGGAAATTTTGAGAAACGCTTAAAGTGGAGGGATCGGGATGAAACTTGGTGGGAAAAACAAGCACAGGTCCTAGACACGTCATTGACATAACCGGACCGGATTAGGGCACTGTGGGGGAGTTTGGGTGGGGGTCCGGGTTTCTAGCGATCCCCCGAGTTCGGCATACTTCCTGATGTCCTAGGGCGATAAAACTTGGCAGGTATGTCAGGGATCCGGACAGATTGACTTGAGAACAGTCGTTTCCCTGACCCAACCATCGTGGGGGGAGTGGGTGGATGGGGAGTCCGGAATCTAGTGGCGTGCATAACTTTTGAACGGGTGATCGGATTTGAATGAAACTTGTCTGGTGAGCTATCGCCTCGGACGTTCAGTGTCACGTCCGGGTCGGGTCCGATACCTGTGGGGATGGGGGGGGGGGGGGGGGTGGTGGAAAACTCAAGAAACTCTAAAAGCAGAGGGATTGGGATCAAACTTAATGGATGGAACAAGCATTAGGCCTAGATGAAATTGACGGAGCCAGATGGTTTCGGGGCTCTGTGGGGGGAGTTGGAGGGGGTTTCCTGGAATTCCGGTAGTCGTGAGTTAGAATAGTTCCAGATGTAAAACGACAACGAAACTTTGCAGGCATATTAGCGACCCGAATTATCTTGACTTAAGAATCCTAGATCCGAGCATTGTTTGGGGAGCAAGAGAAGAGAAATATGGAAATTGACTTCTATAAATTGCGAACGAGTGGTCTGATTCGAGTGAAACTTCATGGGTGATACGAATCGATGGCCTCGACATGTAAAACATGCGTTCGAACCATATGCGACCACGATTAGGGGAATTGGGGGTGGGGGGACTATTGACATGCACAACAACCAAACGGATGGACCGAATGAGATGCAATTCGACAGTGCCGAATTTATGCGGCCTAGATTTGTTATTTGGCGTCCGGGCCGGATTCGGCCAAGGTAGGGGGGGTACTGGAAACTTGCAGATAGGCTATGCTCCAGTTTCAGTCAAACTTGATGGACAGGAACAGGGAATTAAGAGATTGGGCCCGAACCGGCTCCGACAACGTTGGTGGGAGGGGGGGGGGGACCGGAACTTTCCAAAAATGTTCAGATTCGAGTGAAACTTGATAGGTGGTATAAACGAAGAGGCTATAAACGAAGATGGTATAAACGAAGGTGGTCGATTTTTTTTATTCCCAACCAGATTCGGCCACGGTAGGTGGAGATAGAGTGAGTACCGGAAATCGTGTAGCACGTCGAGGGATCAAACAAATGGATTTATTGGGATGAAAGTTTGAACAGTCATGTGCATTTGCTACAGACAATCGAGACGATGCCGGAACTGCTCAGAAATGAGTGAAACTAAATATCCTATTTCTATTTCCGAACCGCATTTTTGGATGGCGGGTGTATTTTGTGAGGTTCTCATCTTCTTTCTTGTACATCCTACTCGTACAAGTGCCATATGAGCTCGTAGCTCTTGTTTATTTATATGAAAAGAATGTTGCCGTGTTTATTTACATTGTTTTGTTTAAGTGTTTTAATATGTATATTTTACTTTTGTATTTTATTCATACTCCGCTGTTACGCAAAAATGGGTCATAAATAAAAAAATTAAAAAAAAAAGTCCTAAGGGCTGAAATCCTTGTTTATTTGTCTTCTGCTCTTCGCAAAGTTACCACAAGACATACAACGTACAAGTTCTAAATTTATTTTTCCGTTTCTAGATGTCGCCCTGGTGATCATCCGAGGATATTCGCCTCCAAGTTCTTGGCTACCAAAAGCGCGAGGCTTGACGACAGACAGCTTTACCTTCTCTACAAATGTGAAAAGTGCGATTCGTATGCAATCATCTGCACCACCACAGACTAGAGTAAATTGAATTAACTTATTGTGAGTTTTCTTATAAATACAATCGTACTCTTTCGAGCATGGTATTCATTCATAGTAAGTAAGTAATTTATTTGTAACTCGCCGTTTCGAAAACGCGGAGTAAATAAAGGAAATAAAAAAAAACCCACTAATTTTCAATCTTCGGCCAGGAAGCAGTGGAAAAGGTCGTGCGCTGGTTGGGCTCTCTTGTCAAAAATGTTTTGATAGCGACGAAGAAACATCGAAAAGGGTTATACTTGTATCTTGAACTTTGAACTTCTCCGTCAATGTGTGGTTATGACATAATTTCGACAAGTGGAGCAGGTGCATTGCATATTTAAAATAACATGATCTCATCTTTTTGATCTCCTTTCGCAGAACATGAGTGACACCGGAACGAAATAGTATAGAAGGAGCGCAGAAGGTGCTGTACATTTTCCCCAAAGCTTTTCGATTATAGCGCCCCGGCTGGGGACGATGCGCCCATAGGCGGTACGTATTGATCTACAAACTTCTTGAACAACCGGCAAAAACCGAGCAAAATTTTGACAACGAAGATTTACATGTAATCCAAATAGGTCCGTCTACACGGCTAAACTGGGAACCATACCAACAAACTATCCTGTATCTCCTAGTCTCCTCGCTAGTACAATAAAGCGAATTATAGCAGTCGATTTCTCCCCGTTATAATCAATTCCTTCCCATGCATAAACGTGCCAAACTGACTCTTCGGAAGCAATAAGTTGAAGCCTGACTTTCTGTTTCGGAGTGGATCAGCTCGAACAAGCAGGGAGCAGAATAATTCTGGTTCTGCTCGCGCGCCAGTATCCTTCTCGAAGATCGATATTCGACCCGCGGCAAGGGCCCTCTTTTCCCCTAATGAGCTCTGTTCACCAGTCGGATCCGCTAACCCCTTTTTAGAGCAAAACTCTTACTAGAAATGACCTTTTCACTATAAAATGGTCTGAAATACAGTATTTCGAAATTACCAATACTTGCACCGTGAAATTAGAGATTTTCTTGTTGGCACTTTTCGACTCTGTCAAGACTCCCCGCTCTGGGTATCGTTAGAAAGTGGAAAATGCCGATCACAGTAAAACGAGTCCGAACGTACAAGACCTGTTGGCCTACCAAATCATCCAAAAGGAAGAAAAAAAGAAACTTCTCATGCCCTTAATTTTGAAAGAGTTGCCGGTGGACCATCTGCTTCGGCTCTCGCTTTATTGTCGGAAACTGTTATGGCGGGGAGGCAATTAGGAGACGTACGGTTTGCAGTGTAGAGCATCAGACTGGATCTCGGCACTCTGTTTCCGAGGAACCGGACTAGTTTCCAGATTCGAGCCAAAAAGTAAAGACAACTCTTTTTTTTACCTGAATGTTTGCGTTCCTCCCTCGTATACGCTTTGTTTCCCCCTCAATCCCGTCCGGATATCCAATGCGACTTCCATATTCAGAGGAATCCTTCTGGGATTCTTCGTCGAAGATATCCCGTCTAGAACGATCTGCAAGAAAAGACGGATAAGACCCGCAGTATGATGTACAGTCTGCATGCTCTGGGAAGCTATACACTGTAACAAAAAAACATTGCAGTATTTGCTACTGGGACTAATCATGTCTTTATTTAGATAAGATTATCCCTATTCCGGATTAATTTTATCCCAATAGAGATAAGATTAATCCCATTAGCAAATACTGCATCCTCATTCGGAGAAACTTTTTACAGTGTATATACGTATCCAGTCTAATTTGTAGGTCAGGTTACTGACAGGGAACGAACCTTTCTTGGGGACTGTCGGCTAGACCCCAGCTCTGAAAGGGCTCTACCCCTCTTCACATTAGCAGGGTTGTAAAGTTCATCTCCTAGGACTCTTATAACTCTTGCCAATGACAAGAGTACAGGGTAGCAAAAGGTATCATCACGTCGTTTGCTTGTTGAGAGAAATAGAACAGAAATACGGTGCCCCGCCACTGCTCTCCTGGGTCCCCAAGTTGACTTCTCGACACAAATTTCTAGCCTCGACACAAATTTCAGCCTGACGAGGACCCTTGCGAAGAAGGGCCGGAATATCACTTTTAAAACATCGCATCGTAGCCGTATCCGTTATAATAATAATTTAATTTATTAAAGCCAACAAAGGGCCATACAACAGTATTCATTCACGCACTTAACTTACTTGAATATGTTTCAAAGTCAGTTTGGGCTCACGGAATATTTATACAAATTTATGTTAAACCATAATTGTCTGGCCGCTCATTCCTCAAAAGAGTCGACGATAAATGAGGGAGTCGTCAAATGTTCCTATGGTTCACACAGAATGCCACACAAGTTTGTTCTTGTTATGGTTATTTTTAGTTATCGCAGCTTAATTTTGTCTCGTTGTGTTGTGCGATTTTCTTTTGTTTCGAGGAGTAACCACAGGGATAAAATGACCAACTATCCAGATAGACATAATTTTTCGCAGCTGTTCTGCTGAACTAGGAATATTTCTCTGTAATGGAAGAGTATCCTGCATCTTTTGTCCTAGCTTAGGTACCTGGTGGCATGCTGGATAGTCCTGACTTGTGCCAACAAATTTTGTCTATCTGAGCAAGAACGCCGATTCGACTCAAGCGGAATTTTTGGAAAATAGTTGAGGCTTGGGCAACATAGCAACATAGAAGCATAGGAAATGACAAGCCCCTGAATGGCGAGTCATTACAGGAAATTTATGGGTCCCTGGTACTATGTGGTCCTTACTTTTGTCTCATGTGTGGTAAAATTAATGAACGTACTCTCCATTTAATGTTGAAAGTCAGAATTGAAAGACTTGAGGAAGGAAATATTAGGGGGAAGGAACGATTTAAACAAATATCAAGAAGTAGAAGTTTAGATGTAAGTAATTTGGGAAGATTTCTTATGGTGGCCATGAGTCACAGGAAAAGTTTCTTGCAAATAGATGTTGAGACTATACTTGTGTTTTTTTGTTTCCATGGCTTTTGAGCTGATTGCGATATTATCTTATCTCATTTAAACCGTCAACAATTTTTCTGTAAAGTCTCCGAGTTCAGCGACTAAATGGCCTAGATTACACCTGACATTATTGGTTTATAATATACCACCAGTCCTTCTTCATTAACGAGTTGGTTTCACCCAACATATCTGGCTCAATTTTCCAAATTCCTTACTAAGTATCTTACAAACACGCTATGCCCAACCTGATCAAGCTTGAATATTAATGGATGCTTTGCCAGGCCTACTAATTTGCTTGAACAATGAGTTGAACAAATCGCCGGCTCTAAGTCAGGTCTCCTAGCTCACCTACAGCGTTTTTGTTTGGTGGGTTACCGGGGACGGTTAGTTCGTGGGTGGTTTATCTGTCTACTGTGGCGAATTACGTCAGTATCTGTTTCAGTACCTAATTTTACATTAGGCCTACCAATTTGGGGAACTGACACTATTGTTGTTAGTATTGTTAATTTCCCTCAAATACTATAGAGGATTATAAAAAGTAGAAGTAACAAATGACAATAAAAATTTGATAGTGCAAAACGGATAAATCAGCTGAATTTTTATTTTATTTATTTATTAATAGAAAAAGACATTAAGCCGAAGCTACTCTCTGTACAAGCACATACACTTTCGGCCCTTTTGGCAAGGGTCCTCTTCAGGCTCAAAGCCGCTCAAGTTGGAAAACCGACCTTGTGGAAAAATAACATAACTTAAATGGCAACGTCGCCAACAATTTGACGCTACTAAAAAATACAAGAAAAGAGACAGAAGTAAGGAAAAATTTTAAAATTACTGCCGATTTTTCGTCTGACCAAGCTTATTCAAAGCATCTTTGAGTTTAAATTTACTTACTAGTTTTGGGTTATTAAAACTAACAAGGAAACCAATGAGAATTTCCGGTTTTCAAAGTGATCAAACTTTAAAGACTGTTGAAAAATACCAATGATATGTGAGCTGTATACTGATCCCGGAATGTCGCGACGATAAATCCCGCGAAACTACCCCTTACCATTTAATCCCATTTTTTTCCAGTAAATTTTGCCTATCTTCCAAATTCAATAATTAAAAATTCGAGTGTCCGAGTTGGGTAGTATGCCTAAAAAGCGTAATTCATCACGTTCTTTTTCGCTCCTTTCTGGGTGCTCTTTAGTATGAGTGATTTCAGAGCCACCTGTACTGTTTTTACAAATGCAAAGTATCTATTAGGTCTGACCCTATGGGCTCACAACCACAAAGTTATGCTTAACGAACAAGTTATTTGCTGCTGTCGATTAGTGCCGAGTCGATTTTATTTCTTCTTCGACCGGAGCCATTACGTTTTACAATTTAGATTTGGAAGTAGTTCGGTCTACACTCTCTCCTACACCGGGCTTTAGTAATTGGGCATCACCGAATTCGGAGAATCTGTATTCCGAGTTGATAGTTAAAGTCCGATGGAGGATTAAACCCCAGAACACAAAATACTGCAGATTTTTTTACAGCCCAGTTTCGTTCTTTCTTCGTTTTGTCTTTCTCTTACTACTCCATCATCTGTTGTGCCATTTCTTCTTTATATCTGCAATAAATCAAGACTGGCAAAGAAATGAATAGAACGCTGTTCGTCCGCATTCCGATCAAGCGCTACCAAATTCACTGTAAAAAGTTTGTCCGTATAAAGATGAAAGTTAACTGCAGTATTTGCTACTCGGATTCATCTTATCTCTATTTTGGTAAAGATAAAGATAATCCGAGTAGCAAATACAGCATTTAACTCTAATCTTTATACGAAAAAACTTTTTACAGTGTTGTATCTCAAATTGTCAGATCAAAATTTTCTTGTAAAATTTGGCAGTTTTCTGCCAATGCTCAGAGCCTATCTAAGTGACATAATTCGTGG
Organism: Branchinecta lynchi; assembly: GCA_023053575.1. NCBI lineage: Eukaryota > Metazoa > Arthropoda > Branchiopoda > Anostraca > Branchinectidae > Branchinecta > Branchinecta lynchi. The sequence continues at coordinate 5,181,130 of JAKZAP010000022.1, read as the reverse complement.
ATATGTTCTGAGATTTATTATCTCTCGGGTTCTTGGCGAAGAACAAGCCGCACCTTAAACAAAAATACCGAAATATATGTCATTTGTTTGAAACAGCAGATTATCGTTGGGTCAATGCATCTGCACTCATCCCAGTATTGCGCCATTTTTGGCAAACGACAACCCGTCGCCAATGCTTTTTAGCGATCTGTCGACCGTAGAAGTAGTGAGTAGTGAACAATTTATGTCTTGGGTTTAACATTGCTTTTAGTCCTAATTGCTACTTTTGACTTGGCTCGTAAGCGATCGACCTGATACAACCTAGATTCAGGAATGGACATATCAGGCTTTCGGTCTCATGTTGAACTAGCGGGTACAGAAGTATAAAAGAAAACACAAGGATGCGCAGTTTCAACAGATGAAACTTGTTAGGTTATCTCTTACGTTACGCATGACCTTATGCGTAACAAGTATTGCCAGGAAGGGCCAAAAAAGCATCTGCTAACTTTCCCGATCAGGGGCGTCACGACCGGGGGTGGGAAAAGCTATCTTCCCATTTTATTTGCTATGCGGCGCGTAATTACTCCAGTATTGGATATGGTATTTAATGGCCAGCCATAATGAACGTTTAAATAGTCGTAGACTATTTTCATGAACGCATGAGGACGACCCGATATTAGTGCTATGAACAAGGTAGCCTTATAACAAGACTTTTATGTATTTTTATTTGCTATGCGGCGCGTAATTATTCCAGTATTGGATATGGTATTTAATGGCCAGTCTTAACAAACATTTAAATAGAGGTAGACTATTTTCATAAACTCAGGAGGACGACCAGATGTTAGTACTACGAACAAGGTAGCCTTATAGCAAGTCTCTTGTTTTCTTTTTTCAAATTGTATTTGCTATGCGGCGCGTAATTACTCCAGTATTGGATATGGTATTTAATGGCCAGTCGTAATGAACGTTTAAATAGACGTAGACTATTTTCATGAACGCATGAGGACGACCCGATATTAGTGCTACGAACAAGGTAGCCTTATAACAAGACTTTTTTTTTTTTTTTATTTGCTATGCGACGCGTAATTATTCCAGTATTGGACATGGTATTTAATGGCCGGTCTTAACAAACGTTTAAATAGAGTTAGAATATTTTTATAAGCGCAGGAGGACGAAAAGATATTAGTACTACGAACAAGGTAGCCTTATAGCAAGTCTCTTGTTTTCTTTTTTCAAATTGTATTTGCTATGCGGCGCGTAATTACTCCAGTATTGGATATGGTATTTAATGGACAGTCGTAATGAACGTTTAAATAGACGTAGACTATTTTCATGAACGCATGAGGACGACCCAATATTAGTGCTACGAACAAGGTAGCCTTATAACAAGACTTTTTTTTTTTTTTTTTTTTTATTTGCTATGCGACGCGTAATTATTCCAGTATTGGACATGGTATTTAATGGCCAATCTTAACAAAACGTTTAAATAGAGGTAGACTATTTTCATAAACGCAGGAGGACGACCAGATGTTAGTACTGCGAACAAGTCATCCTTATATAAGCCCTTTGTACTTGTTTTTTTCTAATTTCATTTGTATGTACGGATGTAAATTTTTTATAACCCGTTACATTCAAACTGAACAAGAACGGAGTAAATGGAAAAAAAAGAAATAAAGAACAAAAGAGAGAAAAGACAATTAGCGGTCAATGACAAAATGTGTACAGCACTACAGATGAAGTAAATCACAAAGGGCGAGTTAATCAGTCGTCATCCATTGGGTACAAAGTACTGGTAAACACGGGTGTGCGGCCGTTCCAAGAACTTTCTGGACTAACTTATCTACAGCCTCGTTGGGTTCTACCAGGCTGAATTTTCTTATTAGGTCCCTGTTGCGTGTCCACGGTGGCATTTTTAGCAAATATTTTAGGGAACAAAAATAAAGCGATTTGCTATTACTCCAGTATATTGGAGTAACTAAAAATCATATCCAAAGAGAAAGATCTGATAGAGTGACTGTCTTATCTCAGCCGCTTTCAGCTTAAAGCGGTGACGAATTTGGATAGATCCACTGGAATACCGGGAAAATTTGGCGGCTTAGTGCAGAAAAGGTTGTACAGGAATCCCGGGTTCAAGTGCGGATCCGGAACCTTAGCATATTTGTTGTGGGCGCGTGGAGTTGTGGATAGGAGTGTCGTTGACTTGAGTGATGATTCGGGAAACAAAGATATGGAGATGGTGATATCATCGAAGGTGTGATGAAATCCTTATAGACAGTTTACCATGTTTAGATTATACACAAAGTATTTTCTAACAGATGATATACAAAGTGTTTTCTAAAAATGGAAGCCCAAGTCTTGCCGAGAGTTGTGTGTTTGGAGCTTGGGCACCCACCATTCAAGTAGTACTTTGCCAAAGATGAGTTTCATGAAGTTTCGTGGCAGATAGCCTAACACAAGGATGCGCAGTTTCAACAGTCAACACTTGGGATGTAATCTGTTCTTATCTTGAAAAGGTTATACATAGTAAGCATTGCCAGGAAGAGCCAAAAAACACTAAAAAGGCATTGCCGAATTTTCTGATATTATGATGACAAACAAAAAAAGTCAGCAGATACTTTTTCAGCATTTTTTGGCAGATTCAATTTATTTAAATTCAATTTATTCTCACCGTCAAGTTTTAAATCCGAATCTCTTCCAGCGACATATCCACAAACTACCAAAATCACCAGAAAATAGGGTCGGAACATTTTAGTTCCTAAATTTCCCTTTTTCTGAACTTGAACCTACACTCTTCGGTGTTGAAACTGAAATCACGACAATTTCGTCGACCTCCTCTTATAACTTCGGCGTCGACACCAGTGACCCAGTGGGTATATGGGTCAGGATTTGCGCATCTTCAGCACAGGAATTTTCTAGCGACACAGAACCCCGGCTACCAGCCAATCGCGTGCGAGCTGGCGGCCGTGCGCCGCGGCCAATCGCCGCCGCTGGAAATCTTCGGGTATCAATTGCGGTTTGAGTGGCACACTGACAAGATCAGTAAGGATTAACTGATGAAAGGAAATCGAATGGAATAAAGGGATCGGGGTAAGTGTTTGACTTTGACCTTGCCGGGCGACATGAGGAGTTACACACTTTATTCAGATTTATAACGAGCCATCAGCAGTATAACACCGTCAGAAGTGTCATAACATTTAGAGCGTGTTCAACCTTAATAGTGTTAGTTACTATTTTAGTCCCAACCTCGTGAAAAGTTACTACGCTGACCGTTCCAACCTGCTCGAAGTAGTAACTATTTGCTTACCAGGCTCTGGAGCATAGTAAGCGTGGTAACTACGAATTTCTGTTACGTGATTGGCCGGAATAGCCCGTGGTATGATATTTGGCTCAAAAATAGACAAATGCGTTCCAGCCTTGACGCCAAGAAGCCAGAATTCGTACGGCTTCTTGGCAAGAAGCCAAGAGCGTGTTCCATCCTACTTACCGTAGTTACTACGCATGACGTCACGAGTTCTGGCTTTTTGCCATCAAGGCTGGAACGATTTTTCTATTTCCCAGCAGAATATCATGCCACGGGCGAAACCGACCAATCAGGTTACAGAGATCCGTAGTTACTACACTTGCTACGCTCCCGAGCGTGGTAAGCAAATAGTTACTATTTCGAAAAGGTTGGAACGGTCAACGTAGTAACTTTTGGTTGAAGGGTGGAGCACCTCCAAGAAGCCGTAATGCGTAGTAACTATGGTAAGTAGGGTGGAACACACTCTTAGTACAAGGATACCCAATTTCCAGGGATGGCAGAAAACACACTATTTGTAAATACTACTGAGAAATTGTGTTTATCAGCCTTTGATGTTAAACATGGTGAGCTGAGCAGTGTTATTCTTGAAACAAAAAATAAAGCTAAGATACTTAAAATATGCCAATTCTTAAAGAGTGTACTAGTTAAATAAAGATAAGTATTGAGTGATGTAAAGTGTATTGTAACTTATGTATTTTGTACGGCCAATTGGCTATTAAATATATTCATATTCATTTAGTTAAGATATAGCCGTTAAGGTTTAACTGAAAAGCCAACTTATGTTTGTGTCATTTAACCGAATACACTGAATAATTTAGACTCTGCTAAGGGACTTTTTTATTTTCCACTATCGGCTCTAGTTTTGACGTTCAGAATATCTGCGGCCGTCACCACAATGAAAATTCTATATGGCACGGGAAATTTTCCTTTCAACACAAACACGGTTTTTCAGTGGGCAATGATGAGCTTGGTCAAGACTGCTTAATGCCTGAACAAAACAAAAAATCATAAATATTTCTGGTAAGGCGTACACAGATAGAAGCGCATAGAGGTACCACAAATCACAAGAAAATTCCACTATCTGAAAATCGATTATTCGTGTATAGCGGAACAACGAAGTAACTCATTTTCAGCGAGTCTTCAAGCCAATTTATGTGAATAAGTGATGGGTAACTAGTTGTCATATCCCAGCCCTTTTCAGTTAAACTTTAAGGCAGTGACGGAATATATATTAAACAATATATGTCTAAAATGGAAAGGCAACTACGTTGTTCGATAGCGATATTTCGGCCGTTCTTGGCGGTCCTGGCGCTTCCCGTTTTTTTTTTCAACACTAAAACGAAACCATATCCTCAACAACTATTTACACAAAAAAAATCTTTCCCTGTGATAACTTAGTAGGTAATCCAACTTTTGTATCTCCAACACCTCGGTAATCTATCCGGTTATCCGATTATCTTAGATATCACTGATTTTTTAATTATTTATAACCTACGTATGTGATTTAATTTTGGTAAGGTCGGATTCGAATCCTCAGCACGAAATGGTGGATTCGGATTCATAACTAGCCCTGGATTTGGATTCGATTTTTTTCCGCTGTGCCCAGCGGTTGGATTCTCCGGTCAAAACTACACATCTCCATGTTTTTGTCAAAAACCTACTACGATCTAAGAGCCATCTAGTCTCATATCAAAAAGATGTATATCAAGAGAGAGTTCGTGTCATCCGATCAAAATTTGTTTTTGATAACCGAGTATCGATATGTTTCCCGGTCAGCTTTGGTTCAAGGAGTAGGCCTAGTCATAACAGAGGTTTTGTAAATAGTGAACTGTAAGACAAAAAGCTCCTTGAGCAGGTTTTGAACCCGCTATCTTCGGCTGGGGTTAAAGCGTTGGCGATTAAAGTCGAAGCTAGGTCGGTTGTTCAAATCCCGCCCGAGGAGCAGTTTTGTCTTGCAGTTCACTACTTAAAACATTATCATCGCAAGTGTTTTCTGGATGAAACTCATTCAGCAGGCCTGTATCCAGGAATTTATTTCGGGGGGGGGGGGGGGGGGGGTGCCTGCTGGTCGGACAAAAAAGCACAGAAAACACATAGATCAGAGGGAAAAGCCTATAAAAATCGTTATTTTTGTGTGTTTCGGGGGGGGGGGGAGGTTCAACCCCCTAACCACCACCACCCCTGGATAAAGCCTTGTCATTCAGTCATATTTTTTTTTTTTTTAACACCAACTTTTATGCAAAACACGCACTATACATCCGTGTTTAATTTTTTTTTCTTCTAAGGTTTGCCATAGTGGCTCTAGACTTTGTCGGCTACATGTCCGTTTAGCGGGTTAAAAAAATAACATATAAGAGACTACACCTGACCCCACTAAGTATGAACCCCCTGCCAAAGTAAATAAGGGAGGGGTGGGTTTCCAAAGCACTTGAGATTGGATTAAGATAGAATTCCGATCGGGATTTTCATTGACTTTGACGGATCCAAGGTCGACAGATCGTATGTTGAAGGGACAGAGTGACAAATATTTTTCTTATGTAAGGACACTGATTGGAATTTGCATCACGA